>JAAAKG020140838.1:0-128459 GCA_010014905.2 Druon quercuslanigerum
TTTTAGGTTATGTAAGCGTTTCACATCAAAAATATATATTTTTAATCAAAATCTATTAGATTTTAAAAATTAAAAAAAGTTTAAACAATTTCCGCTTTTCGTTTTGTACCGCTTTTAAAACAAAAAACATTTAATTTTAAAGATTTATCATTTCTTTAAACAATTTTAGGTTATGTTAACGTTTTAAAATAAAAATTTGTATTAAAAAAAATTATTATAATTCGAGCAAAATTAATATTTTTAATTTCAAAAATGAGTTATTAAAGAGGATTCCTATATTTTCACAATTTTAGGTGTGTTAGCGTTTTACACTAAAAATTAGTATTTTAAAACAAAAACCATTACCATTTGAACAAGGTTTTGAATTTTTTAACGATTTTGGATTATGTTAGTATTTTTGTCGGAAATTGGTATTTGTAATTTAATCAATTATTTTGTATAGAGGATTCACGTATTTTAACAATTTTAGGTTATGTAAGCGTTTCACATCAAAAATAGATATTTTTAATCAGAATCTATTAGATTTCAAAAATTAAAAAATTTTCAACGATTTCATCTTTTTGTTTTGTACCGCTTTTAAAACAAAAATCATTTAATTTTTAAAATTCATCGTTTTTTAAAACAATTTTAGGTTATGTTAACGTTTTAAAACAAAAATTTGTATTAAAAAAAAATTATTATAATTCGAACAAAATTTAGAATCTTTTGAAAATGTTGGATTATGGTAATGTTTTTCTTCGAAATTAATATTTTTAATTTCAATAATGAGTTTTTAAAGAGGATTCCTATTGGAATTAAAAAAAAAAATTTCCAAAGATAAAATTGTTTAGTAATTTTATGATATGTTAAAGTTTCAAATGGAAAAATTGTATTTTAAAACAAAAAAGATTGTACAAGAAATTAGTTATTTCAAATATAAATTTTTATAATAAAAAGTTATTATTTTTCAAAGAATATTTGAAACTCTCAATAACATTAGGTTATCTTAGTGTTTTTTATCTGAAATGCTTATTTTTAAAATAATAATTATTATATTTAAATTCATTGTTTAAAATAAAAAAATTTATTTCAAAGAAAATTCAGTTTTTTAACCATTTTAGGTTATTTTAATGTTTTACATCAAAATTTGTATTTTAAAACAAAAACTCTTTTAATTTAAATTCAATGATTTTTATTTTAAAAAATCATTATTTTACAAATATTCATAATTTTTTAACCATTTTAGATTATGTTGGCATTTCACATTGAAAATTGGGATTTTTAAATAAAAATTAATATAATTTGAACAAACATTTCGAATCTTTTAACAATTTTTGATTTTTAAGTATTTTTCATCGGAAATTAGTTGTTTTAATTTTAAAAATATATTTCAAAGAAGATTTATCATTTTTGAACAATTTTAGGTTATGTTCGCGTTTTACAACTGTAATTGGATTTTTCAAACAACAAATATTTAAATTTAAATCGAATCATTTTATTTAAAATAATAAAATTTTAAAAACTTAAACTTTAGATTTTGTTGGAAATTATAACTTTTTTTTAAAAATTATTAGTTTACAAAAATCTTATATTTTCATAATTTAGCACGAACAAGATTTGAATTTTTTTAGCATGTTCAACTGATATTAACAACTTGTACAAGATATTAGTTATTTCAAATATAAATATTTTAAATAAAAAGTTTAGTTTTTCGTCGGAAATTGTTAATTTAACGTAAAAAAGTATATATTAAAGAAAATTCACAGCTTTTTCAAGTATTTTAAAACAAAAATTCTTTAAATTTAAATTCAATGATTTTTATTTAAAAAAATAGATTTTACAAGCTTGTTCAATTTCGTATTTTGTTAGTGTGTTTTAAATGGAAATGCAGATTTTTATTTTTAAAAATCATTATTTTACAAATATTCATAATTGCTTAACACTTTTAGGTTATGTTGACATTTTACATCGAAAAATGGGATTTTTAAATAAAAATTAATATAGTTTGAACAAAAATTTCGAATCTTCTAACAATTTTTGATTTTATATTTCAAAGAAGATTCACGACTTTTGAACAATTTTAGGTTATGTTGGTGTTTTACATCTGTTATTTGTATTTTGAAACAACAAATATTAAAATTTTAATCGAATCATTTTACTTAAAAGAATAAAATTTAAAAAAAACTTGAACTTTACATTTTGTTGAAAATTATAACTTTTATTCAAACATAATTAGGTTACAAAAATTACAAAATTTTGAGCAGTTTTAGGTTACGTTAGCAACAATGTTGAATTCTGTTTGCATTTTTCGTTACTAGATATTGGAATTTTTAAATAAAAAATCATTATATTTTAAAGTAGATTTATAATTTGTGAACAATTTAAAGTTATGTTAAATTTAATTCACTATTCTTCTACAATATTTTTTATTTTGTTTTATGCCCGAAATCTTTATAGATTTTAAAGAATATTTAAACAGTAAATTTTATGTCAAAGTATTATTTTAATATTTATATAATTAATTAATAAAAATATAATTAACTAAAACCGGTTAACAATTTTTTAAAGTTTTTCTATTTAAAAATTTTTTTTTATTAACTTACGATTGCAAGTACCCGATAAATCCAAAAAGTTAGGCCTGTGTCTTCTTCGACTCCGAGGTGTTAAGCACTCAAGCGCCATTTTTTAAATATTGCCTGCAGCAATAAAAAAAAAGTCGCCAAAACAAAAGCTGTATTTATTTTTTAAATAAACCAGCACCTCGAGAAAGTCACGCACTGAGTTTTTATTTTAAACTAAAAATAATAACAAAGCACTGAAAGACTTCTTTTACAAATTGCAGGCCAAAAAACAGCAGTTTAAACAATTATCAAAGCACTATTGTTAAAAAAAATTAAAAAATTTTTTCGATTATTTTCGCCACCCAAGTCAGGTGCCTCTTAGATTGCTGACCACTGACTGAAGGAACTGCTCATAAGAATCCCATCAGTCCCCCATTCGAACCATTGTTTTCTGTTGCGCCCTCAAATCATAGGCGTTGACCACAATTATTATGCGAACACGATTCGAATATAAAATATCGGTTGCATATATTATTTACTCCAGCCAAATCGGATACATGAGTCTTCAGAGATAATGTGAGGAGGTGGAATATTTATAATTTTTTTATTGTAAAATTATATTGGTAAACTTAGAAGAAATATTTATTTAAATAGATTTTTTTATTTATTTTATTGTTTTACATGAATATGCAAAAATTGAGGGAAATCAAATGTAACAATTAAGATAGGATCTATTAAAAAGTTTTTACTTTTACTTTTGTTGACTACATTTTTCGAAAAAAAATTTTTCTATAAAAAGTTTTATTTGAAAAAGGGTTACATTTTTATTTAGGGGGATTCATTTTCTACCAAAAGAGGTGAATTTATAACCCAAAAAGTTGAATTTTTAACTAGGAAAAATAATTTTCTATTGGTAAAAATGAATTTTTAACCAAATATATGATTCACCAAAGAAATAGTTGATTTTTCAATAAGAAAAGGTATAATTTAAAATCAGAATACATTCATTTTTAGCGGAAAAGTTGCAATTTAAAACAAAAAAGATTACATTTTTGCCAAAACAGGTGAATTTTTAATCCAGAAAGTGGTAATTTGGATCCAAAAAAATTAATTTTCTACTAAAAAAACATAAATTTTTAACAAAATACGTGATTTTCTGAAAAGATGGTTAAATTTGTAATAAAAACGTTAATTTTGAACCTAAAAGTTGAATTTTCAACCCACAAGGACGAATTTTTATCCCAGAAGAATGACACTTCCTACAAAATTTCTTAATTTTCAAGAAAAGAATTAAATTTTCATCCAAAAACTAAAGTTTATGAAAAAAAAAGATTAATTTATAACCAATAATAAAAAAGTTAAATCTTAAAAAAAATTATTTTCAATAAAAAAATATGAGCTTTCAAGAAAAACTTTCACTTTTCTACTAAAATATTTCAATTTTTGACGAAAATCAAATGCTGAAGTTTATCCAAAAAAAGATTAATTTAGAACCAATGATAAAAAAACTTAAATCTTAATTTTTTTTTCAGTAAAAAATTTAATTTTCAATGAAAAATATGAATTTTTAAGAAAAAAATTATTTTTTAATCAAACACTCTACTTTTCTAACAAAATATATTTTTAACAAAATACGTGAATTTTCAACCAAATGGTTAAATTTGTAATAAAAAAGTTAATTTTGAACCTAAAAAGTTGAATTTTCAACCCATAAGGACGAATTTTCACACCAAAAGAATGACACTTCCTACAAAATTTCTTAATTTTCAAGAAAAGAATTAAATATTCATCCAAAAAAGCTAAAGTTTATCAAAAAAAAAAAATTAATTTAGAAAGAATAATAAAAAATTTAAATCTTAAAAATTTTTTTTAGTTAAAAAAATTAATTTTCGATAAAAAAATATAAATTATATAATAAGTTTAGATTTTAGACGAAAATTTACATTTTAAACCAAGAAGATTAATTTTATAATAAGAACACACCCCCCCCCCCCCCCCCCCCCCATCCCTATCCCTGGAAAAGGTGAGAGGGCTACATTGCGGTCTCGTCGATTCTCTTAGGTCGTTAAACGCAGCTATTTTTTTATTAGAACTTCCGACTTCACATCTAAAGTTAAATCTAATTTAATCATTTCCACTCTGCATTACAGTTTCGTCAAAATTATCTCTTGATTTCTTATTCAAATTTTCATTACTTAAATCCTGTAACATATACGATACTATAATTAATGATAAGATTTAATTCTATAGAATGGGTAATAGGCTGATTATCGAACTTCCTGATTAATTACACAGCCACACACAAAAAAAGTGTCGTGATCTGGGAACGCGACATGTGTTTTTTTATGGATTTTGACGCGCTGAATTCGAATCCGATGTCAGAATTTTCCTAGACGTCAGCGTTTCACCCTTACTTAAAAAAACTCGAAAAAATTAGTACTTCCTGTTCAGGAGATGAGGCATATCACTTCGTATGTTTTTCGATGCACTGAATGCGAATTAATAATTAGTTTAAAAAACTCAATAAAATTATATAAAATTGTTATATGCTGCCTTGAAGGCTGATTTTGTTCGAAAGCCAACCTAACCTGGCCTTATATAACCCTCATCTTCCGTTGCAAATTCTACTATTTTCACTATAAAATTTCAATATAAAATTTGCATTTCACTATAAAACAGGAAAGTTCTTCTTAATTTCATTGTAAAGGCATTGCTTTTCGTGTTAAAATTTACATTTTTAACGAAAAAGTAGAATCTGTGATGGAAGATAAGGGCTATATAAGGCCAGGTTAGGTGAATTTAGGCGAGTTGAAGTTAGGTCACGTGAAGTGTAAGAATGAGACTCCGCTCAACAACTCATTTTATTGAGTTTTCTGAGGTAAGTGTTCAAGGACAACGAGTGGGATCAATTCTGACAGCTAATTTGCATTCAGTGCTTCGAAAAACATAAAAATTGATATGCCTTATCTCCAGAACAGGAAATACTAATTTTTTCAATTTTTTTAGGGTTAGGGTAAAAAGCTGACGTCTAAGGCAAATTTTGACATCGGATTCGGATTCAGCGCATCAAAATCCAAAGGAAAACACATTTCGCGTTCCCAGATCACTACACGTTTTGTTTTGTGTGGCTGTGTTATTTGCCGTTGCCGTAAATAATTAATCTCTATTAATTATAATTACTAATAAAGTTTTTCTTTTCTGTTACAGGTACGTATTTTACACTGACAAGTTTCCCTTTTACTGAGAGGTAACGTACATAAGGTTTAAGTTGTTGTCTCACGACTGTCCCTTTTATGGCTTAATTACATTTCAATGAAATTAGATTTAACCTTCTAAAAAGTTGAATCGACACTCTTCTTTGAAGTGTTTTTTAAATTGTACTTTCGTGAAAGTATTGCTATTTGGCAAGTAAATAACTAATTAAGCAAGGAGAAAAAGCGGAACGAACTTGGCAATAAAAGAGAAGTCGTTTATCTTGCCTTTGTCAATAATCCTTTACTCGTTTTTTGGAGACGATTCTTTCTACCAATTCTCTACTAGAGAAGTCAAAGTTCCTTTAGAACCTGGGATTCAAAGCTCTCATTCCATCGAGCCAATTTCCTGATTGGCCCATTCCAGACACAGGAACTCGCGCCACTTTTTGTCTTTTTTATTTCTTATGTCTTTTCTCGCATTTCATTTGAGAGTCATTTAAGAAAAATTAAGTGCAAGATCTTTCATCTCTTTCATGGAAAAGTCAGGGCAATTTGTCAGATTGGGTAAAGTCAGCGAATTTGAAAAAACAAAAAAAGGTAAAAGTCTAACAATTTCTTCAGTAAGTCAATTTTTCTCAAATCTCATATTCCAAAAGATTTTGAAGATATTAGGATATATTTTTAAAGTACAAGGAATTTTTAAGAGCTTGAATTAGATTGCATGGATTTCAAAAGATTTTAAAGGATTTCAAAGGTTTAGATATATTTTGGGGCATTGTGAAAGTTTCTAAGAAATTTCGAATAATTTTCAATAATTTTCAATAATGTTTGAACCCTCCAAGGAATTTTAATGAGCTTTAAAAATCTGCAGGAGATTTCAGAAGATGTCAAAGTATTTGCAATATTTTAAGACATTTAAAAGAATCCAAAGTATCTTTAAGAGATTTCAGAAAGTTCAAGGAATTTCCAAGGATTTTATTGATTTTAATGATTTTAATGATTTTAAGGGGTTTAAACAAAGTTTCATGGAGTTCTAAAGAACTTCCTAGAATTTCGGTAGATATGGAATAATCGTATAATACCTGATAGATTTCAAGATAATTTATTAGATTTTATCAAATTTAATGGCATGTATCTCTGTATTTTCGCGAGATTTTTAAAGAGTCACTTTTAGGTTTAGAAATTTGTCCCTTTTTGTCACTTTCTTCAAGAAGACTAGGCTTTGGCTGCCCTGAGAATAATAAATTTACAATCGTTTCA
This sequence comes from Druon quercuslanigerum, assembly GCA_010014905.2. NCBI lineage: Eukaryota > Metazoa > Arthropoda > Insecta > Hymenoptera > Cynipidae > Druon > Druon quercuslanigerum. Next base: position 6,995 of record JAAAKG020140838.1, read on the forward strand.
TTCAATTTATAAAGTGTAGGGAAAAGTCGGGGAATGTTGAAAATGAGTTTTCTTACTTTTTGTTTTTTTTGCACCACAAATTGCGCTTCAAAATTAGAAGGACAGTAGTTTTCGCATTCTTTTCGATTGTCACTTCGCATCTCATATTTCACTAATGGTGCCGTGGGGACGAACAACGCGGAATCTTGACAGAGTAGGTAGCTCTCTAGAATCTATGGTACGTCGATATCTATTTTCCTTGTGCAACCCAGTACCTTGCGCTTTCGTCACGCAGCATTCGGCAGCAGATACATAAAAACCACACGCCAAGTGCCACACACAAACAAACGTACGATTGAGAGGGGCTTAATGACCACTATTCTTTCAACCCAGAGAGATCGCGATCTTCAACCCCTGAACTCGAGGATTTTTCTCCCTCTGGGTACAAAGAGAGTTGAAAGAGAGAAGTAAATTAACTACTTCTTCCAACGATCGTTAATGGGTCGCTATGCATTAGAAAGGATCGGCACATTAGTTTTTAACGCTCCTGAAAGCATTAGATTTCAGCACCGATAGGCAATGAAAGCTCTCAAGACATATTCTAGTGAAAACTAACTTGAATTTCGCCCTGGCGAGAATTTCTATTTGTTGGTGAAAATGTAGCAATCCTCTTAACTAAATTAAATCATCTTCTAGTATAAATCAAGGATTTTCCATTCAAAATATGTTTCAATAAATCAAACTTTTAACATTTGCTTATTTAATTTCTTATTTCGAGAGCTGAATCTGTTATTATTATTACGGAGTCTGTGAAAATTTGTACTTTACTAAGGAGGATTTAGGATCACTATTGGATAATACGTACGGTACCCATTCGGGTGCTAGGCGCGCTCGAAAATGGCTTAATGTTCTTGATTTCGGGTACTTCCGTCGGTTTAAGCTGTTATAAATTAAGTGCAAAAAAAAAATTCATATCAAACAAAATGCCGTGTAGTTAGTGAAGGAAGTGGACAACAATGAATTACGCTTACGAGTAAAATAGTCCAGAAATGGGATGAGTTGTGCCAGTTTCTCGTCGCCTAATCACACTTAGGTCAGTGCTGATGACGCACCCGCACAAAGTGTTACTTATTTGTCTTGTTTATTGCCATTTTACCTCTGTTAATGACCAACGTCGTGGGGCATCTCGGGACCATTTTGTTGTCTTCCAACTTCTACCCTTTTCGCCCATCTTGCCCTTTTTACAGTTTCAATATTGCAGGGTTATCCTGTACTCCGTGCACTGCTTTTTTTGTCCCTTTCCTTCCGTTTGTGGGTCCCTCGAGCATTGCCCCTGAAGAAAATTTCCTAACACACCATAACCGGTCTGGCGCAGATCGCCGATCGCGTGAATAAAGCAAAATAATAGGGCTTTGACGTCTCACACACACGAAAACATTTTCTTTCAACCTGTTATTCTAATATTTACAGTCGACTGCTGAACAAAAAGAAAATGTCATAAAAATGGAGATTATTGTTAATGAACTAATATTATCTTAATTTCACAACAATCGCAAATATTTCCTTGAAATATTGACGGTAACGTGTTGTATACCGCTCAAGGTGTTTGTAGCTTTAAAAGTTGCATGCTTGTCTTATTTTTGTTCAACGACAAAAATTCTCACGAACTGATAATCACGCAATCCAATTAATTACTATCACAGTTAGGAATGAATAATGATAACAGATACGTGATCAAAATGTTGTATTAGAAATCCTGAAAGGATTTTATTTTCTAGTTAAAATTAATTTAAATTAGAGATGGCGTGAAATGAACAATTCTAGAATGGACTTCTATGAAAATTGTTGTTTCTACTTTCCAGGAAAATTAAAACGAGAAGAGTGCTAGACTGACGTTTGAAGAAGAGCATTTCGTTGTGAAAATGTAATTATACCTGCTTTGGTTAAAATTCATTTTCCAGCTAAGCTTTTATTCTTTTGCGTCACACTTTTCTAATCCGGTTATTTTTATCACCGACAAAATTAATGTTTTTAAGAGGTTTTCTTTAAGTAATAAACGTGCGATTTTATTTAAAGCAAAATTTTCGCGGGATAATGATCTAGTTATGGTCGTAGGGGGCTTAACAGTTTTAGTTAATGTTTAGCGAAGGTTGCGAATTCTAATAAATTAATTACAAATTCCTATAATTATTTCACTAAGAATTCGTTTGACGCTTTTATTCAAACTAATTTTAACTCATTTGATTTAACAGTTGATTTAGTTGAACTAACTTGAATTTAATTGCATTTACTAAGTGCGACTACTACACTTAAATAATTTTAAATTAAGGTGCAAGCATTTGAAATTTCTTTTTAATTCAATATGATTGAAAGTAATGTAGTGAAACACAGTTGAGTTGACTTAAATTAGATTCAATTCAGTTGAATCCACTTTAGTTAAGATTAAGAAAAGAGTTAAATCGTATCGTTGAATTTATAAATATCATTTAGTGGAATTTTGTGAATTTCTAATAATTCATTGAATTTAAATGGAATTGTATGAACTTCAGTGGAATTCAGTTTATTTTGTAACAAATAGACTTAAATTTACTTCTCTTCAACTTTCTATCTCTAAAATTCCGCTGGTTCAGATAGAAATGGGTCTCTGAATAAAATAAGTAAAGACTTTCGCTGAATAAAATTGAAAAAACTCCAAATTTACTGACAGTCAGTGATATTTCACTGCTAATTAGTGACAATCCATAATGGTTTGATTTCATGAACCGTTTCTGCTGATTCACATTGTGAATGCATTGGAATACATTAGAATGCTGTTCAGTTCAGTTAAATTCATTGCAATTCCGTTTAATTAATATGATTCCATTGAAAATGTATGGTATAATCAAATTTCGGTCAACCAGGTCAGCCTTCATCCTCGATTTTGAATATGCACAAAAAATAATTATAAAATATATATGCACGATTACTAGGCAAATTGATTTAAATGAACTAGAAAACTAATAAAATTAAATAGAAATTCATGTAAAACAGTTTAATGTTCAACTGTCAATTCCCGTTGATTACGTCGTTGCGGTCGGATATGCATAATCAATAATAGGTTCGACTCGAACTTGATGCATTGTATGAGTAGGCACATTCGATCTAGCGATACCGTTGTCTGGAGTATGTCGTCGTGTAAGTATCGCAATAATACGTACACATATTTATGCGTTCGTACACAAACGCCTACTTGCATACCGATTCGCTCGTGAAGAGCGTAAGAAAGACGCAGAGACCCGCCATTTACCGTGGCCGGACTCTAGATGAAATGATTAAGAGTGATTCACAGCCCGTCCGGGACAGATGGCGGTTGCTTCCCTAATGAGTCGTAATTAATGGCGTAGGTATGCGTATATGCGACATACGATCATACTTTCTTGGAACCCACCTTTTGCCTCGAAATGAGTCTAGAATAAATACTCGATGAACGGTAGGGAATGTGTGTTTCAATCTTTCAGACTTTCAGACAAGTGAATCTTGACGCGGGATTTCGAACTCCGTGACGTATAGCGAATGATACTTTATCAAAGACCCTCCTTCCGATAATTGTAAATAAGCTAATAAAGCCACTTAAGATGGGTCGAGTTCAAACCCAGTCGGTGACTTCTGATCAAATTATCTGTTCCGCGCGAATACGGTTTATTAAATTGTATTGCTTGTTTGTCGACCTTTAACAGGGGCTGATCGATTCTGAACATTATAATGTAATTAAATTTGCCTTTTTATTTTTGTTTTGCCTTTTTTGTAATATCCTAAATTACCGCCAATTATCAAAATGTTTCTTGGTTAATATGCAGAAAACGAAATAGAAACATCCTTGGGTCGAAATGGACTGGTATCCATGAACATATATACGTGTCGTTAGAATTAATTCGTAGTAGCTGATCGCTGGGCGGTCACTGAATCTAATTAAGTTTAATGTGACGCCATACGCGTTTAATGAACCGAAAGGTCAACACGAAGTCGTTGTCAATCTATGCTACCAAACTCTTCATCAAAGCTGGGTGTTAAAATCCGTTACTTTCATGCCGTATCAGTTTGCCTTTGATCAATCATCGTCAGAGATATCGTGAACATGGTTCAAATTTTGTGCTAATTGTTTAGCTAAGGTAAAAGGATTCTTGTTCTCTCTTTGACCGAGCTTGTGCCGCAGTTGCTAGAGGTTCAATTTAATTGCGGGAGAGACAAGCTGGATTCTCTCTGTTTCAAAGGAAACTTCTGAAACTGTTTTCGACGCACGATCTAGATTCTATTAATGCGAGTTCACTATCACAGTTTTGTCGATAATTAAACCCTTTAGTAAATGTTTCGAAGAATTATTTTGTATCGAATAGCTATTTAGTATAAACATTGAAGCGATATGGTAATGAGAAGGACTGGACTGAAACAAACCAAATAAAACCATAAGGAAACACATGTCTGATTCAGATGTTACAAACAATACTTTTATGGACTTGAGCTAATGTTTAATAAGAGCATTTTACGGAAATAATCATTTAGTTAATAATTCACTAAGCTTCACGATAAGAACTGAGAACATCCATAGTCCATACGCGCCTGTCCGGCACTTTTGGAATTTCCGAAAAGACTCGGAGGCGGGTTCGAATGAGGAGAGGGAACTCATATCCATAATCTAGTATTATGCTTGTCCAATCTGAGCATAAGGAGCTCTTTGGAACGAATTTTTTAGGAGATTATGTCACGGATCTCTAGTAATTTATTGTATATCCCAACTCGTTTGAAGTACCATTCCGGTCCAAATCATACACAGAACTAGCATTCTGTAGGGTCAGATTCTTATCTGCATAATTTCCTACATCATTTCTTACGCTGAAAAAAGAAGATAAAATTAAAGAAAGCTTGGGACATTTTTAGATTAAAGTGACACTTGATTAGCATAATGAGAAAATGAAACTAAGTGTGAAGTTATCTCCCCGATGGCTCGTATAAATGGTACAATAATTATTTTCTTCTCTTATAGATTTTGAATTCTTTAAGTTTACTTTTTTTTCTTCTATATATGTATTTAAATGGCAGTGTTTTTCACTTCTTTTTAAAGAATTTAGTGCAGGGGAGGCGAAGTGTGCGTAAAGTTAAAATACGTAAAAGAGAGTATAAAGAGTGAGCACTGAGCAATGAGCATGGCCATTGTGGTGAACGAGAGAAGGGTGAAGGAGAGGTCGCTGAAGGACCATGGTTAAATTATTTTAATTTTATGGGTAGCGTTGTGGTCGCGTTCAATGGTCGCTTCTTAGCGAGCCATTCTTCTCGTAATTGCAGTTTTAATCTGTCCACCAGACCGGGAAACCTAGTTTCCCAGCACTGTGATATTCGACGCGCTAATCCGGAGCCGAGAAAATTACGACTGGACTCGAATACTCTTGATTCGCGCGTTCAGTTCTGATCTGTGCCATTGGAAGATTAATTTTAGAACTTGTCGATCGTATCGATATCTTTGTACATCATTTTTATTTATTCCAAACATTTACATTTACGAAATAGAATCATTTGAAGACCTGAGTTTTTTTAATTATTCAATTTTGAAAGCTTTCTGTTTGAAGTGTTAAACTTAAAAAGTTTGAAATTGTTAATGGTTCCATACCATACACCTTTTTCGGTTTAATACCAGCTTTTTGCATATAAAAGGCCTAATTGTCACAGCCTTGATTTCATAATTATTAAATTTGATAGTAATACATCGGAATTTGGATTTTTAAAATTTGTTACACTTTTAATTTTAAATTGTTTCTATTTTCACTTCGCAAAATTTGGAAGGCTTGTTTTTTAAAATTCCATTTGATGAGGCTTGAAATTTCATTTTGAGCTTTTATTTTGGGGGTTTCCAATTTTAAATTGCTCAATTGAGCTACAAATAAAAATCAAATTAGTAAGTTCATTTTAATATCATTTTTATATCATTTTTATCTATTTTTAGGCAAAGAAGAAATGCCAGTACTAATTTGAGTTTACCAATCAATCACACAATAATTCCGTTCTTTTTAGAGTTCAGAAATTTTCAATCACATCAATTTTCAACAAGTTTATTTAAACTTAGATTGAGGCCTTGAGTGTTAGATTTTTTTAAATTTTGTAACGTTTTCTTATTTAAAAACCAATATTCGAAATTTCAAATATAATCGACTTTAAAAAAGAGGGATTGAAGAAAAAATTGTAATCGAGAGAATATTTTTCTTTTTGAGTTTAGGATGTAGGGGATTCATGTCGAAACTGACATAAGTTGATGGGTTGCTCGTGTAAATATTTGGCTCTTGGTCTTTTTTCCCGTCACTACTTTTGCAGTTTTTCCGCTAGCGACGCTCTGGAAGGGTCGGAGTGCTTCACAGTTTACGCGAGGTGCATCAATGCGAACCTCTTGCATTTTACCCCGATTAAATACGTACTCCCGTCGTGCAGAGTAACTAAGTATGTACGTAGGTAGGTAATTACGCAGAGTGGTTGGGCCCTGGTTACTTTGCGTTTTCCGTCTCCCTCTTTGGCTTCCTTTGTACGAAAAAAGTAGCGTCTTCCGCTCATCAGATTCCGGCCTGTCTAAATGCATTGTCAACAAGAAACGATGGCCATTTTACCCCATTTCAATGTTTAATCTATCTTTGGATCTTTTCCTCTTTTCTTCTCATTATTAGAAATTTCCTCTGATCGTATTTTATTTTTAATACTTATTCAACCCTGTACTCCAAGCATCGTTTCTATTTGCTTTAATATTTACCCTTCCATCCAAGTAAAATCTAGCCCACGCAATAATAATAGTACCTCTCGTCCTTCAATATTAATGATAATTTACGACGAACGGCTGACACTTATTGCATCGCTTACCATCTGCCCTTTGTATTTATGATTACGAAGTGGGCGCCAAAGAGAGATCTATTTTTACCTTTGATTTATTGCTGCCTCGTGTGTGACGAATTGAAAAGCATAAAAACGTCGAACTTGGACTTGTATAGCCAAAAGAGTTTATTTTCGATGACTTCATTTGATGTCAGGCGTAGTCGCTATTACATAAAATTAACGAGGGTCTTAACACTGTCTGGGGAAATTCTGAGATAAAAGCACAGTGGATTTTACTAATTCTCTTCGATGGTTGAACAATTCGTAAATTATTTGTAGGACATGATTCGGCGCATTGGCTCCTGTACCCTATCTTATCAGAGATCTGACGCTTTCCCCCAAAGTGTTCCCTTTTCATTAAGGCGGAGTACAAAGTGTTTTGCTAGCTAGGGTGCAGGGGTTACCCTACTTCGCGACGACGAAGGGTTCGTTTGCACTGGTGCATAAACAACCCGGAAAATTCGGGTGAGTGACTGCGGATTTTAAGATTACGAGGATTTCAGAAGGTTCAAAATGAATTGAAGGAAATCGTTTTTTTATTACAAATCTAATTGAAAACAAAATACAAAATTATAGTTTTTTAATATTTATTTTGTGTTTAAAAGTTCATTTTAAAATACTATTAGATTATTTTTCATTATTGGATGTATTCGATGTTACTGTGTGATGTTAAGCAATGCTTATCTCGGAGTAAGTCGGATGAGTGTCATCGTACCAGATTGAAAATTTGTTAATCTACTCAGAATTAAAGGTTTGTAATCGCTTACCACTTTTTTGTGCAAAAGACAGGACAAAGTACACAAGATTATTTAGCCAGTTTTAATTTTCATCCAAGTGGATCTAGTGTCAATCTCTGTCTATCGGGAGTTGCATAAAACATTTAGAGAGTTATTAGAAAGAGAGAAATTAGTAGCTTGAAAATGGACTAATAATTTTGGAGAAATTTGTTTCTTTACAGTTTGCCTTATTATGTAGAAAATTCTATTTATAACATAGAGAAGTTAAAATGTGCAACATGAAAAGTATACCACTTTCTGTAAAAAGCAGTGAAGTGTATATGTCTTTTTTTTACATAGGTGGTTGCGAAATTGTATCCCTGGAGGCGAACTCTTTCACTCGAACACGAAAACGAATTCAAGCACGTCAATTTGCATAAAATTCACTTGACGATTGGATTCTATAATAGGAATTCTGGTTGATTGATTTGGAGGAAGATTCACGTTTTGTACATATAACTGCACACTATTAATATTGATATTGAAACGATTGGCCCGACAATTATTGATATCACCGGTATGTTTTACGAAAAATAAAATGAAAATTATCTGATGATAAATAACTATTCCCTTTCTTAAATACGTATACTTACTTTTTCCTTGTTTTTAAAATTGTCTTTCTTTTTTCTGAAATCAACTGTGGGAAATTTCTTGGAAGCCATTATTAGATTTTTCCCGACAAAAGGTCTCAGATTTTTGGTTGAGTTAAGGAGCGAAGAGAAGTAGGATTAAAAGAAGCTGCTTATTTTGATCCGATAAGAGCACACTTTATGCAAACAAGTATGGAAGATTACGACCTTCGTGGCCATGGTATATCATCCTCGTAAGTTGCACTTTTGCGAAGTACGAGAAGCATTAACTTATACTTTTCTTAGCGCCAGAGCAAATGCCACAGCTTTTCTTTTTAACCGCAAGAGACTTTTTATACTTTTGATACTTCCTTCTCAGCGAAAAGTATACTTTTAAGAGTCATAATGCGAATTATACCGCCCTCGACGAAAGTTTTTCTTTTCAAAAGTCAGGGCAAAGTTGACTTTCTAAATTAAATTTCCTGAATTAAAATAAATTTTAGAACATTTTTTTTTTCGAGAAAGGACAATTTATTTTTAAAAAAGCACCCAGGTAAATCAGGATATTGGTAGTATCTTTGCCAGGAAGAATAAACAAATACTTGGAAAAATCATTCACATTCTCTGGTCGTTAACAATGTTTTTATGATCTATGTTGGTCATGAATTTAATGGATTTTTGCTGTACATCTTTGCCTAAAAGAACCACTCAGTCGTAAATGTTCAAAAAGTCCCTATAAAAAACGAGGATTGGATGAAAGGTATTGAATCAAAACTGTTTTTGAAAAGGGAAAAGTTCAGTATTTCAATAATAGAGGGTTTGATTTAAAAAGCTTATCAGCTTTATCGAAGGGGCATCTGTCAATTATATCTTGATAAACGTGCGAAACTCGAACAACGAAAAGCTTAAGCTCTGTAATTCTGCTTAGAATTCAAAGAATAATATTGTATGAGCAAATTTAAAAGAACGTTATTTGCTTCTAGTAGAATAAAAGAGCAGCAGATGTACACTTTTCAATCTAGATATGTGATGTGCTTAGGGGAGTAGCGATTACACGTGTTGAACATTAATTTGCACGAATTTAAGTGATGAAATAAGAACATAATGTAAAAAAAAGAGTTACGGCGGTAAAATAAAAAAAATCATCTGAACTTTAATTGAATCCGTCACATATTTTCAGATAATGCAATTATTTCCAATCACATGCGCTATTGTGTAATTTGAGTACTTTAAAACTAAAAGTTATATATATGTTTTTTAGAATTAGAGCTATAACTTGTTGGAAAAGAAAATTAGGTTACTATCAATTTAAGGAAATTAAAGCTTCTTGAAAATTGGAAGTAGTTGAGGGCGTTGCCAGCTCAAGAAGCACGTTATCCACCTTGCCGCATGCCGATCTTCGATATTCGAGTAATTTGGCCGTACGTATAGACCTATCGACTATAGAGTGTAGATGCTTGGGGTAGTACCCACTTCCTCGCGAAAATGTCTAGCGGCATTTCTCAAATTCCGTTGCTTCATGCCACCCCCCAAGACGCGCGTTCTCTTCCAGCTTCGCTTTACCATTCTCCAACTTACACTCTTTAGAGAAGCTTCTTGTGGTAGTTCCTTTACCACAAGATAATGCTGATACTGCCATTTAGAAATTCGCACTCAATATTTCTGATAAGAGAAAAGTATGAACGAAGTATAGCTCTTAAGTAGAGTTGGGTTGCAATACCTTTTATGGGTGGAAGTTCGCTTAGGCTTGATTTGGTGATCGTAATTTATTCTAGCGTAACATACTTATTTTTTTATAGGGAACAAATTCCGTGGCTTCTAGTTTGCGTTCTTGTAACCGGAAACAAGTGACACAGATCTTCCTTCAGGTTGCAACGAAAACGCGTGTCGTATTACCGACAAGAAGCAGCGGAAATTCTCGAATGCATCTCTGTCACGCGAAACGTAATTACAAGGCGGCCTTCACGACAGGGCGTGCTCAACCTGCGCCTGATTCCAAAGAAAGCTTTTTTATTATAGTACTCTGACACAGTAAGATTTTTAATTGAAGAGCGCATTACACGAAATAAAATCCTTTCAAAGGCGAAAATGTTTAAACGTATACGTTGAAGTCATGAACATCTATTTTAAATAATAATAAATGTGGTTAACTTTTGCATTTTACCGCCAATAGATTTTGTGCCCATGCAGTTTTTATTAAGAATTGTGATTATAAGATGACGGTAAGTATAAAAGGGAGCAAGAACAGAAACATTTTCTGGCTTCTGGGTAAAGATTCAATATCGGGAACATATAAGGAACAAAGGAAGGACTAAGAAGAGCGCGTAGAAGCGAAAAACTGTAGAGGTGCATTTCGAGACGCTCCATTATCCGTAATTTCTCGTTTCCGTTTGAAAAAGTGGTGGTTCCCAGATCCGAGTTCGGACTCTATAACTTCTAAGGACTAGAGAGATAGCAATCGCGTATTATCGAACCGAGCTTATCGCAGTCATCAGGCCAAGGACCCGCGGTACGACGATTCCGGGATCGCAAGTTCGGTGAAGGGATAATGGCAACGGAGATAGAATTCACGCGATTCGTACACGCGGATACAAAGTTTGTTGCGATAAAATCGGTGGATTAATTATGCCTAATGCGATAAGCGCACAGGCAAGTTTTGTACAGGCGCACAGACGCACAGACGCAACCTTGTAACATTCAATTATCGCTGTATCCGAGAGTTTACAGATGTTTCCGCGATAATCACGTTAGTCCAGATTACGCGTGTATACCTTTTGCCGCCGCCATGAAATTCCAACGCTAACGAGAGAATGAACGAGAGGCTGCAACTATGGATGACTAATTAGATTTCGCAGACTCGAGTAAAACAGTCTCGATTGCTACGAATGTTGCTTTACTGTGCAAACAGCGAAATTTTCGCTAAATCCAAATGAAAATGTTAATTATGGGAAACATGTGGTTTGGAATTCTCGGCAGAGTTCCCAATCGTACCTAAACCAAGAATCAATTCTGCAAAAGTTGCTCTGATTTTACATATATTTTCTGTCAAATCTATTTTGGTATTGCTGAACGGATTCATAAAGGTGGAGAATTTAGTTTTTGGAATTGGCAAAGTATTTGACCAGTAAATTGATCGGAGGAAGCAATTACTTTTTCACTATTGGCTTTTCGCGAAGGGATGCAGGAAGAAAGGGTGAGACCAAATAAATTGACAATGGCAGTGAACTCGTTGAATGTACAGTTAATCAATGCCTCCAGTTTTCGATTTAATTTGAATTCATTCTGATATTAAATTTATTTCAATTGTCAAATCCAACTCTAATAAATCTATTCGGATATTGGAATTTTACACTTAATCCAGATCTTTCGTAAAATCAAAGTATTTTCGCTTTACATACAGGCTACGCTCATGCGAACTGGATTTTGGCTCAGGTCGTCCATGTAATGTTGATTCACAGTGGCATTAAGTATCGTAACAACGCAGCAAATGGGAGAGTGAGTAGAATGTTTTCATTCCGAGATCCATTGTGTGAACGCGGTAAACGTTGAAACGCTGATGCGGAACTGTTTTTCTTTTTGGACTTCGTTAACCCACATTCATGTTCATTCTCGACCAGTCAGGTACTTCTACCCTTTGTGACTCCCTCTTTTCTCTAAACTCTCATTGCACCTCCCCCATAGACGTGTTTATTTTGTTCGACTCGCGGATTTAGCCGATTTATCGTGTTTACTGACAATGGAATGTATTTTCCTTCCTAGCCCCACGCGCCACGATTTTCGAGGAAATTCTGCAATTTTTGCGGGCGCTTGTTCTTTGACGTATCCGACGTTGTTTCCGCATTCACAAAAAAGACAGTGCAGCATAATTAACTTCATTTCACGTTACAAGGCAAACGGATAAATGCTTCAAAAATGGGAGTTGCTTTAGGCTCCTGTTTTTTGTTCACCGAAAAAACTGAATGCGTCGTTTCGACATGTGGAAGATGGGAGAGGAAATTTCAGAAAATACCAAACAAGGCGGGTTCAGAAAGAACTTGATATTTACAAAGTGCAAAGGAAAAAAAGTTTTTTTGGTTTGTCCTCGAAATGAGTAATATTCTGTTGACAGAGACTTTTGCAATGTTTTGCGAGGGAAATTTCTCGTTTCAGCGAATGCTCTTTTCAAATGTTGAATCAATTTCACATCCCTGTTTTCATTTTTTTCAAATTTTTTAGACACTTAATCTACTTAAATTAACGTAAATAATACAACATTTTTTAAATAATTATTATTTCTTAATTTTTGCAGGCGTAGTTGGAGCTCGGAGCCTTGTCATGGAGTGCCGAAAGGGTCGACGGAAAGGCATTCTGAGTGGTTTGCTTTTCGCATGGCTGTTGACCAGCGGTTGCACCGTCGCCGCACGAAGCATGGGTAAGTCCTACTTTTGATACTACTCTATTGCACCGCAATACATAATTTATAACACATTCGAAGCGATTCGAATTAATCAAAACCTCAAGTGAGGTGCGATGACTATCACTTCTCCGCTATTGAAGGCAAATTTGCCCAGGTTGTGAAAGCGCAGTGATAAATCTTTCAACGGGTACTCGTTTTCGTTTCGCACTAAGGGTGAACAGGAGGGTAACCTTAACAGCGAGGATGAGTCCAGAGGGAATAGGGCCATTTGTACCGGTTTGTACTCTTACTGCCTTGATGCGACCAAACCGCAGCAGCTTTCGCGAGGGATCTGCTTGCTGTTGAAACATTTATTGGAAAGCAAACAGTGTGTTTAATAACGAGGATGAAAGTAGCCGAGTATGTATACAGCAGGGGCAATGTTGGTGAAGGTTGTTCGAGCTTTCGAGCCCCTCGCACTCTCGGATCGACGATTCCAACAACGTGGTGCAACCCCTGAGTGCCGGGGTACCAACTGAGACTGTGGTAACGTAGAGAGCTATGCTACACGGGGGCAAGAGCATTAACCAGCGGTGCGAGGGTCTCGAGCGTTCGTTGAGTTCACGAGGGTTCGCGAGGATAGAGTAGAGTAGACTGCAGAGGAGCAAGGTAGAGAGAAAGGATAAAGGTAGCTGGCGGAAAGGAGCGAGAGGGCCTCTATTCCTTAGCGATTATCGCACACTTCGCTGCGTCCAATCCACACAGCCATCACCATCCTCTTACTACTTTCCCTTTTCATCTTTTCTCCTTCTCCTTTCATCTCCTTTCCTTATTTCTCTCTCCATTTTTACTCATCTCTTCCTTCCTCTGCGAATGAATTCCATCGCCTATCGGGACCGAAAAATCCAAACCACAGATAAATCAAAATCGTCCGCTTTGTGCGCTTTGCTTCTCAAGCTCAGCCGGCTTTTGTGCATCCTGCATCGCTTCTCAGCCATACGATGCTTAAGTCTCTTAGCAATTGGCATGTCGGCGCTGTTTGGACACAGAAATTTTACCTGTCAACACTTCATGCACGTGCCATCTCCCCAATGCCTAATACAATTTAGACTTTAATGTCTTACGTAGATTATTCGATTCTGCAATTAGTTATTTTGCCATCTGATGGAGTGTCTGCACCTAGCGCGGAAGTTTCCGAGAGACTAATATAGGACATCCTGAGATTGATCTCTCTCCAAGAATCGTGCTTTATTGTTTTCACTAGGACTTTTAAGAAGACACCCATAATCTTTCAGAGAAATCTTATCAATACTAACTCGAAAATCTTAAATTATTATTTATTTGATACATAAGAATTAAGGTGTTCATGACTTTCACGCCAATTCAAGTATCCCTGTTTTAAATTGTGCCCTTTGCCGTTAGAAACCAGCAATTAGAGTTTCTTGTCAATCAGTTTTTCAGATCGAGATGCTGTGCCCGAAGGCGCTTGCGGTTACGATCGAGCAATCCTAATGGGCGATAAAGTAAACTTTGCTTGCTCTTGTGCTTGGTCTTATGGTTGGTTCTCTCTCTCTCTCTCTCTCTCTCTCTCTCTCTCTCTCTCTCTCTCTCTTTCTTGTTGCAGCGTGTCGTTCAATCACATTTCTTGGTTGATCCCTTCGTTAGGCTCGTTTCTCGTAACCACTAAAGTCTAATCCTAATGGACCAGACCACGTCTGATATCAACAAGCCCATAACCCGGTTGACTTTAGCAAGCAACTAGCGACTTATTTGACCTACCCAACGTCCTGACCCTGCCGCGACCTTACGCCAGAGGCTTACGAAGAAGATTTGTGGCACATTCGCGACACCGGCTTGCCTCAATTTACTGCACGTCACCTGGCCTTCTTCGTGTCTCTCTCACGGTTAGTCATTACACCCTCAAATTCACCCATTCGATTATATGACCTACCCTTTATCTATCCTCGCGCTATACACCATCAGGCCGTAAACTCACGTTCATGTTACCAAACAATGTTATGACGAATGATGCATTTGATAAATATATAATTATGGTGATGACTTTCATGTTGATTTATTATATTCCAAAAAAGAAAATTTAGTAGAGTTTTGTACTCTGTACTTTGTCGGTGAAGAGATATTACTTTGTTTTTGACTACTTATTGAAGAGAATTTACACCTCGATCGGCGGGACAAAGCGTTTTAAATCAGCTCGTACCCGATTGGAATTCGAAGTACCAGTGAAAGAAGGGCCTGGCGAATTTTCGAGCGTGCATTAACGAGAACAATGGAGCGATCCCGAATTGCAGGAGATTGTTTTAGTCGCGTCCTTGTCCTGGTGGGTTTTAATAAAGCTATTTCTTTCCCGACGTTTTTCGCTCTTTCTCGAGCGTCTTTTCAGGGGCACCGTTACTCTGATTTCTCGTTTCCTTGTTCGCATTTCACCTATCGTCGTCGGATGCAGTTAACACCGTCCGAAAGTAGAGTCTCACGTAATCTATTAAATAGATAACGCTTGCCCTACACTATTCCTTTCGACTTTCCAGAAAACGTTTCCGCAGAAATAAAATGCGAATGTAAGAGTAAAGTAGGGATAAATGCGGAAGCGAGCTGTACGAGAAGAATTGGAGGGCCGGGAAAAGAGCGAACGCTATATTTGCGCGTCTCTGGATATTCGATGGTTTTAAGGGGAGAAAGCACAGCTTATTCTGCCGTTATTTTTCACTCGGTGGTGAAAAATTGAAGCCACTCCTAAATCGGAAATCGATTACGTTGAAAATCCGAATGTCGAGGTATGAGATCGATAGAGGAGGTAAGAAAAAGTGCGAGGGTGCGCGCAGAATGAAATACTTAAAAGTTGAAAGACTTCAAGTTTATAGACTAGGCAATGTCCTATGTTCAAGTCTTACATCTCTATCTTCGCTTTAATCTAATCCTATAAGACAAACCGTAACATTCAGACAAGGCAGTCTTTCTGAAAAAAGAAAAGGTCAAATATTTTTACACAAAAATACGTCAATACGAATCTATCCAAAACTCTGGACGTAAACCAAATGCTTGGTCAATATAAAGAGAAGTCTAAAAAACAAAAAGAATTCTTGTTTTTTTTTTAAATCGATTTTAGTCGTGATTTCAAACATATTTTTCGAATTTCAACAAAAACAGTAACAGAACATGTGAAAACATTTTAAATGCGAGAGAAAATTGCTTGGAGGTATCTGGGTGACATTTCCGGCATGGTGGCTTTGCAAACGCAAAGCCTATAAAGTGAAAGGCGGAAAAGTTTATTTCTATAAAGGATCTAGGGTCTCCCCAACTCAAACGAAATCGAAGGGTTTGGAAATCGGAAGCAGAATTCACTACTTGAAGGTGATTTCTCGTCGTAGGAAAAGGATAGTCCCAATCTCTTATTTTCCAGGCGACCAATCCATTCGACATGAATTGGAAAACGCGAAGGGAAAGAAACCGACAAGAAGAGACGCCGGAATGCAGAATGCGAAGTGGGATTTCCGCGCCTCAAGGCACGTAGCAAAGCGGGGTGTACTTTTAAGCGCAAGGAAAATGAAGGTTTCGATGTTCTATCGTTTTTTTTTTCAATTGAATTCAGTTAGTACGTCTGATTCAGAAACGCGGTAAAAAAGGTGCCAACGACGATCACTCGCTAAATTTAGGTAAGGTATTTCAGTTAACTGGTGCTGAATTCAGTGAATTGGTAACATCAGAGAGAGGTTACCTACTCACACGTGGGAATTAGATTAGCTACGTTATAGCGGCTACAAAGAAGAAAAGGGAAAAGGATAAACCGCGAACAAGCTACTCACCGAGGGGTAGCTAGAGGGCTAGACTAAGGTTGAAGGCGGGAAGAGAGGGAAGCCCAAACGGTTGTGCTTCAGAATACTAAAGAGCACGTTTTTTTACGTTTTTCTTCTGGAGCTTTGTCAATAGAAGGTAAGATCGTGAATTGAAGTTGCAGGGTACAGTCTTCAATTTTAAGATGAAATATAATCATATATTACTATCATGAAATGAAATAACGAATTACTGCGATGATAATGAAAAATTGCAATCATACGTCTGATATTATAATTCCGGGATTCAACTTACTAGGGGTCTTCTGTTAATTTCCTATAACTTTGAATACGAATTTTTGTAGCAAAACTTTCCATTTATACTTCTCATGAATTTACTGTGGCAATAAAAAGAAGATCCTTATTCATAACGACGCAAATATCGGATTTTAATCCGGGTAGGATGAATCGGACCCGCCCAATGCTTCCCGTAGGAAAGTTCCCTGCGATTGCAGAGATATGAAACTTGATATAACGCAGAATACTTATACAGAAAACGTTCTACTTTTTACATTGTATAAACTTACGTATGGGAAAATTTGTAAACTAAAATGAGTTTATTAAAATGCATGTTAGGAAAAAACTGTTTAAGGTTTGAATGTGACCTAAAGTGTTATTTGAATCAATTTGATCAAAGTGTTATTAAAATAAGATATTTATTAGGGAAGGTAGATCATGAAATAAATGGCAAAAGATCATCTAGCCATAAAATTTGGAATCTTATTTTAGGTCCTCGTTCTTTTTCCGGTGCGTTCGGAAAGAAACATGTGAGTAGATTTTTCCTGAAGAAGTGGCTTTTAGTCGAATGCATTAGGGACTCGTCTTTGCGAAAGCGTTTCAGTTGGGAAGATAGTGGTCTCTTCTCTGGTCGAGTTCCGTGTGCCAGCTAGCAAAATCATTTTTTGTTTCCGCTTAGCGGCCAGTATATCATCTGCGACACTGTGGGTTCGATCGTGCTGCGTCCACCAGTTAACATTCATAACCAACGGCCAAGAGAGCAGGCAGTCGAGGCGGGCAGTCCATTTCGCCGATGGATCCTCAGACCGGTGCGGGTCTCCGGGGTCGTCTTCCATCGTGAGGTCCCTCGTCGTATTTCTATCTCGATTCGTTCCCGATCGCAATAACTTTCGCCTTCTCTTCTCAGCCGTTCAAATCAGTTTGAAAACATTGACCCTGCGTACTTATTCAACCTTTACAAACAGAAGGATCAAAGTTGCGAAAACGCGTTTCGGAAAACTTTTCTTCGATAAGACAACTTTCCGGTGCAATAATCTTTTTAAATGCCTCTCCAGAGAACCGAGTACGACCCAAGAAGCCCGACATCGTCGGCACTTCTATCGAGAATCCCCAGTCGACAGCAGACTTTGGTAGGAACTTTCGGACCGCGTAATTCACACCCGAGAATTAAGCTCGAGATTACTCCCTGCTCGTGAACCAATTTATAGACTTCGGGTGTCGTGAAATTGTCACGGATCCGCTCCAGGAACCTTTCATTAAAAGGGATATGTCCTCGTTTTTGAAAATTCCTGGCAATGTCTAATTCAGACGAAGAATTATAGTCATTATGATAATAGCAGTCTGATGGGTGACCCAAATATACGACGGAAAATATGTAGAATGCATTATGTTTGATGTATGCAATGAAAGACAATGTGTGCAACTGAATACTTAATATGCTATTCACATTGCAACGAGTCATGCAGAAGGATAAAAATACCTGATACATGTGGTGAATAATTATCTCTCTAGTTATGAAGCACACGTGCACGTTCACGTTTTCGTTTCTCAGCAACCCCCGTAAACCAAAGCATCGTGTGACTCGCGAGCAAATTAGTTATGTTGCTTCTTTGCTAAGAATGTAACGGTTTATACGGGTTACATCTTATGCGAAACTTTGTCTAAGTTCTGCCAGGAATGTGCACCACACACAGTTTGCGGAACCTAAGCTACTTCGATATTCGGGGGAAGGCACACTTCGTTTCCCTGCTCATGAAAAGGTTCGTTGCTTATTAATTGACCACGATAGAGAACCTTGCGAGACCTATGACAACAAAATAACCGTTCCAAATTTTAAATCTAAAGATTTTAAAATAACATTCGTCTATAAATACCCTAAAGATTAACGATATGTATATTGTTGTTCTACAAAATTTTGTACGCTAGCGCGGATGTTAAACGTGTCAAAAAACGGGGTTTTAAAGGCACATTTTTTAGCTTCGACTTTCGAGACATCCCAAAAAGAGCTAGAAACCATAAAAAATCTGAAAAAATTCACAGACGCTCCCATTTTTCCCCTCTCAAATATTGGTCTGTGGGTGAGCCGTTTCCCTTCCTCCTGAGGTACCTATTGTTGTGCAATGGATACTTTTTTCTAACACTTTTTCTAAGGTGCTTACTTGCCTTTAATCGTGAAATATTCTGAAAGGATTATTTCGCGAAATATCGATCGTATTTCATTTCTTTAAAATGTACTTCAATCAAGTTACAAAACTGCACGAAATAGGTTCGCGTACGTTTGACGCCGACTTTAGGAACAATATTTTCAAAAATCTTTACTGCTGTGTAAAAAGATGGAGTGTCTGAAAAGATTTAGATGTTTCAGCATCAATAAAATGAGATAATACCCTCATTACGGTGTCTAGTGTAAAATTTTCCGTCACGTTTGTAGTTGGTACTCAGGAGCCAACGTAACTATCGACATGCTTTTTCGCGATAGCAATGTTCGTCGTAATCCGAGTCGTATAAAAAGGTCATAAGCAGTTCTCGCGTTGGCCGTCACGAGTGATGATAAAGCTCGTTATAAGACAAGTCTCACCAGATGATAGAGATAAACAAGCGATACGCTTGGCGATAGTACCGGAAGGCAAACTTATAAAGATTGGGATTCGATCGATGGGTACCTAATAACTTGGAAAAGCCTCGTGGATCTGCAGGTTGGAACGCCTCGCGTTGTATCGTCTCCAAGATCCCACACGTAGATATGCGATACGTCTATAGGGTATAAGGGTCTCTGAACTAAATCTGAATTTAAAATGTATTTCACTCTCCTTATTGGATCTTCCGCAGCATGCTCAAGGTCTATTGATTTTTCTCTGATTTAAAAATATCTTCGCATCAGATCTGATTTTGCACTAGTTTTTTGCCCCTCCAGGGAAGTGAATCGAAAAATCTATGAATACCTTTCTCGATATTCAAGTTATCATCAACATTATCGAGTAGGTAGACCCTTAAATACACGGTTATTTTTTTCAAATTTGTTTGCTAAAGAATTTAGTTTAGAATTATTTAAAAGTTTGTACAAACTGTGGACTCGTATATAGTGTAGTTCGATGAAAGATTGGAATACCAGGTAACAGCGACAGGTCCGATCAAGCAGGTACATCGTCTATATGGGAAGATGGAACTCGCAAGGGTTTCCGAGGATTTACTACACCCAAGCCGAGGATTCTTCGTTCGTATACAGAAGAGCCGGTCAAACGGATCGTCCTCTCTCTCGAAACGCGAAGACTTCATTATACCCGATTTCCTTGCAATTAAGTTGTGGCTTGCTGGTCGTTAGCCGTTGGTTACGGCTAGCGATAAACGTCCACCGGAAAAGTTATCGCATCGCTTCATTTACATCTGTAATCTTTTTGGAACGATATTCGGTTTGTTGGGCCGATAATAAAAGGGTAAACTGTACGGGTTAACGACTGTGGTGCGCACACAAAGTTTTCGCAATAAAAATGTATGCTCGATCGCTCGATATCTGTTAAGGGGTAGGGAGGAGGGAAGAGTGGTATGAATGTAGGGGAGAGGGTTATCTGCAGTTTAGGCGCGGGAAAACGGAATTCGCATTGGACCGTAATATATACTCGACACGACACGACGGATCGTTTTTTGCCTCTGTAAATGGATTCCCTTTCGAAAGACAAATGTGATTGTGTGATCTTTACGAGTGACGTTACAAATAGATGTCGAAAGAAATAACAAAAAAAGTTGGTTTCAGAAACTTTTGATTATTTTAAATAGCACAGGAGACTTGATCTATTACTCTTGTAATAATGAAGAGAATGATTAAAAGGAAGATTATCTTAAAGGTTGATTGTTGTGAGAAATCGGTAAAGAGTTTCCGTTTTCATGTTGGGGGTTTTTATTATTTAAAAAAAAATTAAAATGCTTCTTGATCGAGGATTCTTAAACCAGAAGCTAAAAATGTAGCGACAAGTTTGTTCTGTGTCTCCATCCGAAATCCGAGAGCGGTTTATAAGGCGGAAGAAAAGTTGAGTACGTCTACTGTTATACTTGTATGCAAATTAGGACAACGAGGCGGCGAACGGGCGAGGATGCACCGACTCGTGTTAAGAGTATGGGTGCAGGCAGAGGTATTGCCGTGGTGAGAATGGGATAGGATTAACCCAGGCTGAGATGCGTGGGACTGAGACAGTCGCAAGTATGGAGAACCCGCCTTGCATTCCAAGACCCGCGAAAATGAGGCGAACACGGCTGATGTGACAAGGAAGAACGAAGTCTCTGGTGTACCTTTCGTAGCAAGTGGAAAGACGGCGAAAAATTCAGGGGGAGAGAAAAGGGCGTAAGAGCGAGTAACGAGCAAAGAAGGGATAATGTCGATTTGCATGTCGTGTTTCGAAGCGGACGCTGCAACTTGTCTCGTGGATTCGACCTCCTCTACTTCGAATCTTTTGCCCACTTTGCATATTATGCGTCTATGAATTCACGATCCTCCGCAAAGTTTTAAGTGGATCAAGAAACGAAAGATTCTCTCCCTCAAGATTCTACTATTAATTCATTTTTCAATTGTAGATATCATCTTTTGTAACAATTTTGAAGCCCCTTTTCCACTTTCTTTTATTACTGAAAAATTCATCGCATAATTCCTGCCCAGTAAATATATTTCCCGACCGATAAAATAAATTCCAAACTCTCTGGTGCTTCATTGGAACAGTTTCGAATTGGTAAGATACGTAGCAATGCATGTGTGTCTTCGCTTGAACGATTTTATCCTAGATCTAGTCTGGCTAAAAATAGAATAAAACTCATTTACGAAAAGACGATACAAAAGAGACAGGCTTTTGTTCAGGGCTTGACCGAAAAGTGGGTCGGATACGGTCAAATAAAATTCGTGGATAGTGTTCGCTTTTCCTAGAGATGTTCTCTGTCTCGGAGTAAGACACTGACAATTTATTTCTACTGAGACTCGCGCAAGCATCGAAATAGGGATTTACTCAGTTGGTGGTAATTGTTACGTGCCAAGTCTCGAGCCATATATCATATATGGACTTAGCCAAACAAAACGGGACGATGGTAATGGCAACTGGATTTTCGTTAGATGCAATTAGTGGCATAAACGCCTTGTTTTCTTCAGAAATCATAATGGTGGTGAGCGCAGTCAAGCGGCTAACGAGCTTTCGAAGTGAGTTACTGTTAAATGGCGTTTACTTTAAAGTTGAAACTGGTTTCTCAGTTGTACATTTTACGCAAGTCTAGTACTCTCGTTGCGTCAGTTATTTCTTCTTTACGATCAAATAGGACCGGATTAATGAATTACCAGTGTCTCGATGGGATGTTAAAATTTGTATTTTAGTAGCTTTTAACAAAATAATGATCCTCTCCAGAGCAAGTAATTGCATTATACACTCTATAATATGGTTAGATCATTAATTTACTTGAAAAAAATTTAAATTACATGCAGAAAAAAAGTTTAACTAGCTCAATACTCCAATTAGTGTTAAGGGATTTCGCAGCCAAATAAAGATAAACTAGAATGAATTTTCGGTCTAGAAACTTTCTCGAATTAATTATTATTTATGTAACTGAACATTGAGGAATTTTCACGTAAGAAAATGTGAAAATATTACGAGGGCGTAACCAAGGTCTAGTTTCGTATACATATTATAAAAGAGATGGTTATGATATTTCTTGGTAGCTCTTGTAAGAAAGGAGAATGAAGAATTATTTTTACAAACGAGAGTCAATTAACTATTTGGTAACAGCGAGTGAAACAATCAGCCTTGATCCCTGTGTAGCTGAAAGCGACGAACTTTTCACTAGGATCTCGGTCCTGAGTTGCAAAACTCGTGATGTAACTTTAGTTGCGCTTGATTAGGAGCCCAATTTAGTTACAAAACGAGCGAATGGTTCGTATTGTCGTGTGTTTGAATCACTAGACAAGAGAATATTAATCTTCGCTTTAAAATGTAGGTTAGAAAGTTCCTGTCTTACCAACGGATATTATCGAATGAATTTCTATGCGGTTCACAATATTTCTTAATTTAACAGTTATTTCTTTGTGTTTAGATTTTGGTTATGGAAACACATAAAACTTTATTACCGTTTCTCTTCAAATTTCTATATTTCTTTTCCATTTGTAAGATTGTTTTTTATAACATTCGTGGTCGCTATAAAGAATAACTGAAAGATTTTAACGTAAAATGGAACAATTAAACGGTACATTTTTCAATTGTTTTATATTTTTATTTTGTTCTTTATGCTCTGTGAATCTGTACTAAGTTCTTCGTGAATTTAATGACTGGTAGAATTGTCTTTTTTATAGAAAATATTACTCACAGAAAAATATTTATTATGTCATTTATAAAGTTTTATTTAATGTTTTTAAAACACGACATTTCCTGTATATTTAGTTACACTTTTCCTTTTATGCAATTACAAATTGAGACTGCAGACAAAAGAGTGTGTACACCGCAACACTGAGAAAAAAATGTTATTGAATCAAAAGTACGCACTTTTACTTTCATTCATAAGCATATATATTATTATTTATTACGCCTAAGCAGTGATGCTAGGAAGTTTATTGTATATTCATTTGCATCAATAAGATCTGCCTTGGAATGAGCGCGCAACAGCGTACTTTTGATTCAATAGCATTTTTTCTCAGTGAATAACCTGATGGATTTTTTTCGTAGAAGAAAGACTTCCTAGATGAAGCATGTCAGTGATAAATGCGTTTATATTTCAGTGAACATCACTAAACGACAAGAACTCGATATCATGTCATAAATTGCGTGGGCTATCTGCAGACTTGTACGAAAAAGCTAGTGGACGAATAATGTATTAGAGGACCCTGAACGTTCCCATGTCCGAACCCTTGTTCCCGGGCATCCTTCGAATCAGCTTCCGGACGATTGAGTAATTACGCGAGAAAAGCGCTGCTTTTAATTGGGCGGAAACGACGATAGGAGGATCGTGTCAGATTTGAAGCGGAGACCTTGTAGTCCACCGGTTTGAGCCGTAAAAATCGACGAGAGTTCCGGGAAAACTTTGGTCCGTGGATTTATATGACGCGCGATTGCGGAAGATGGGGGTGGGTGAGAATTTAAAGCGAGATGGAATGAAACGAGAAACGACGAGAGAGTGAACAGTGAATCACGAGCAAGAATGGCACAGATGGCGAGGCCCTTCGTCAGCCGACCATTACTGCAATACGGATTTTCTCTCTGTGGTCAAGTTTTAATTAAACGTCGATGAGAGTAAAAAATATTCCAGCTGGTTATGCTTCATCCCTCGACTGCTGCGTGAACGACGAAATGTCCATCCCTCGATGAGGGGCCGAGAATTCGGTGGTTGGTTATCGGTGAAAAATGTTGGGGACACATGGCAGAGCTGCCACAAATTAAAGTCGATTTGCGTCAGGTTTCGCTCGTTGAGTATCGCGTAAATTACATATGGCGCATTCCCATCAGACGCAATGTCACGTTTGAATCTTAATCCCATGGTTTTTAATCGATCGTTGCTGGTTGGGCATTTCAATGAGTCAAAAGAGTTCGTGAAATGCGAATATACGTGGCGCCGAATGCACTTTTCGGATTACAAAGCTCGCTTAATCGAACAGGTTTGACATCGAGAAGAATCTCTCGAAAGGATACAAAACAAAAAGAGAGGAAGACTAGCTGGCGACCAAGTTAGTCATTTCTAGTTAAAACTATCCGAGTTAAGTCCAATTCGATTTGGGATCACGCAAGATTCTGTATTTTGTCGAAAACAAAGTAATTTTGGATTCTGCTCTGAAGAATGTTTTTACAATATACTGATTAAAGTTTGTGCACCAGTACTATCCCCACTAAATAAGAAAAACATTCTGAAAGAGTATGATCTCTCATCTGTACCAAATGTGAATTTAATGGAATTCAATTTAACTTCTACTTAGCATCAATCAGTACCTACTCCCTTGAAGTAATCCCCCTCTTTTTTGGATCTTTGCGTGAGCATTTCACTTCTTCGGAAATGCTTTTAATGCTATATGAGGCAATCAGATATATTGCGTTCTCATTTAACACCAAGGCGATGAGTAACAGAATTGCACGTCTAATAAGAGAGATTGGAAATTGCAGCAAAGTGGTTGATTGTGAGGTACAGGGCTGGCGAGTCTGCTGACTAGAGATGAAAAGGAACCGGTGGAGGGGAATTTCCCTCTGGGGGTTTCGATGGACTTACTCCTGGAGCCACTTAGCAGGCGCACCTTTCTCTACATTTTTCTCAGCCGCACGCGAACTTTTTTTTACCAGTTTTCCGTTTTTTATCCTCCCTTCTTGTCCGCATATAACTCGGATTGAGGAAGTCTCCCCTTCCGAGGCGTAGGGCCCTTCTTCACTGTCTTATAGAAAAAGGGGTGCGATCACTGCCATCCACTCTTCTTCCCTCGGGGTTAGCGAGAACGCTTTTCCGCCTCACCGGTCATGCGGCGTCGATGCCGACAGCCCAGGTATGAATAAATATTAAAATTTTGCGGATAAGCCCGGTTTTACGAGGCGATACTTGTTTTCCCTCACGGATCGATCGAAAGTAGCGGGCGAATGCTTCGTTTACTGCTGAGCGCATTTTACCACCGAGTAGATTTGGTTCGAAATTTCAATTTCTGGTCCGGGCAGGCAAGTCGAGGTTGTAAGAGGGAAAAGTGAGAAAACTTTCGCAAAGGTGGATGTCCAAGAAGAGTACCTCTTGCGCATCAAGTGAAAAGAAACTGTATGGAGCCTTTTACATGAAATTGTGTTAACAGGTCCTTGAATTTCATAAATAAATTTGTCTAATATTCAGGGGCGCCTATCTGTTAGCGAACAGGTGGGTATCAAATATCAGTTCTTCATTCACCGGGCTTCCAAAAGTACCATTATCGTACTATTAACAGGTCACACGGAGTTCGTTAATAGCTTGATGCAGCGTGGGGAAGGGCTTGAAAGATTAAATTTCATGCGGCGTCCTTTTAAACGTTTTTCATCGATATCGCTCGAACGGATGTGGAGCGATCATTTATTTTTTGGAATCTCTGATCGCAGCGGCGATCCCTGTGACATAATGGATAACCGAAGAGTCGTTACATGTAGGCGGATTACGCATTATAAATGGAAGGGTTCGGAAAACAGGACGCGATCGTTCACTCGCGGGAGGTCTTATTGAGCGTATCCACACCACCTAGGGAAATCGATTTTTTTTCTAAATCTGAACCAAAATTTTAAGTGAGAATTTTCCATTCAAATGTGGCAAAAAACTAAAGGTGAGCGAATTAGGCACGTGGCTGATTAACCTTTTGGGTTTAGGAATGTGTTGAAAAACGATCTTGTCCGGGTAGTTTCCGATGACATGACCATCTATGTTTTTGTCCGCTGGTCTGAGACCGATATAGTCGTAAGTTAATCGAGCCGGCTGCGGGACTAGAAGACGAGGCCGAGAATGGGGCCAGGGAAAGCCAGCCGGCGGATATAACGCTCGGCATCTCGAAGAGCCGCCCAGACAGGAAGCGGCGCCGGTGGTCAGTCTGAGGGTAGAGCTTGGTCACGAGTGACACACAACACGACCTGCGGATGTGTAATGTACTCATACACCCGCATGCCCACTCACATACGCTCCACCGTGCGTAAAACACGTGACGCCACGTTCAGAGCTTGCTCCTGTGTCTCCAAGTTATGTGCATTACTTGTGACACCACTCTATGCGATACTGCCCAGTCAACGCATATGTGCAAACCAACAACGCATAGTACCAATTACACTACATCTTCAGTCACCTCGGCACCTGGCAGCCGAATAAACCAACAAACACCCACACACTCACATCGATCCGGTCAGAGTTTACGACGAAGATATGTACGATTACTCGAGAGCGCATATACTGTACGGCGCTCGTTAATTGCCTCACGAGCCAAATGGCATTTCCTCATCAACCTTTGTGTGACTCTATTTCACAAAGGAAATCATGAGGTTCTCTTCTTCAGCTTACGGCCTTGTCATCGAAACAAGTATCACCCACTAAACTTAAGAGTGCAATAATTCTCTTTAGAGTAATGATAGAAATTGCAGAGCTATAATTAGCATGTGGGAAGGTCTTAACTTAGGTAGGAAATTATCGTAATTAATTATTTTAACCTCATCTGAAATCCTCTCACCATTTTACATTCTGAATTCCTAAATACGCTTGAATTCCTAAAAAGCATAAAAAGCCTTGAATGGCACTTACTTTTCAGCATGCAGGAGAGTTCGCGCGTAAAACGAGATAAATGGATGAGGTCTTCTCTTCATGACTGGGAGCTATTACGTCTTCGGAAAGAATAGAAACGATTTTGGTTGCACTGCATGCATGGGCACAAAGAACCGTTTCCTCACTTGAGCCTTTCCTCCTTGCAGTGGTAACCCACTGGGGTTCTTCGAGTTTTCCCGCTCCTCACAATCCAAAGTTAATGGTCGCATTGCGAATTCCCACGGAAGGAAATGGTGGTGCAAAGAAAGAAAAGTGGATGAAGTAGGGTGGGTTCAAGAGAGAGAAAAGAAGAGGTATTACGGAGGAAGAGCGCTAGAAAAAAAAGGAAGGAGAGACGATAGACGTACGATGGTAGAATGAAAACCATCGATTTCCCGGCGTTGAAACCACTTTAGAAGGACCAGAATATAGCCGGCACTTTCCAATCCTTTAACTGACTCGCCACAGGATTTCTCCTGAAATAAGAAAACCTCCGGCAAGCTCGCGTGCTTCTCATCGATCCTTCGAAGACATCTCTACTTCCAAGTTCCTCTTTGTTACCAATTATTTCTTATTCTCTTTGATCACACAGCCCCTTCACACTTAAACTAACAAACAAAAAACATTCCTCTAAAATGTTTCGACGGCGAAGAGATCAACGATAATCTAAAAGAAAGCGTGAAAGAGGTCAAGAGCTGCAAACATGGATGTAGTACCAAGTTTAAACAAGACCCACAAACAAGTCTTCTTTCCAGGAAGATTGCGTAGGGTAAAGTTTGTTATTTTAGGCGTGTTTGTCTAACCTTAACTGGAAAAGAGGATGCTTTTTAATTTTAGCGATGGAGCAACTAGAGTCGACAGGAGAACACTATGATGGCAAATCCAACTCGCAAAGAGGGTTCTTACCAGCGTAACCGACTTGTGCCCTAGGGTACAGAATGGTTGACTGTTATCGTTGGACGTTGGCGGGGTGCTTAAAAAGTACATCAGCCAGAATCGTCGAACCCTCCGACACGCGAGCGAATATCGCAGGATCTCACTTTGGTCTTCTGCGAGTCCGTCCGCGGGGTAGTCTCGAGAGAGACATTACCTAGATTACCAAGTGGAGTCAGGCAGCCCCGAAGAGCAACCCTAAGCAGGCGCCGGTACATTGTAATTATGTATCCTTGTTGCTCGCATCTGGGACCATTGGTAACTGCCGTCCATTTTTTTGAGAGTGCCCCTCTTTCCCTTTCTATATGATAGCTCCCTTCCATCAAAACTACTGTTTGCGAAATGTATCATGCTAAAAATCTCCTTGTACCCAATGATTTATTTTACACTTGCACCAGTAGAGAAAAAACTTACATCTGTGAAATATGTGTTCTCGTCTGACAAGCAAAGAAGATAACTAACATTTTTAAACCTAAACCAGATCTAATCAAAAAGCATCCGCAATCAAGCTCCCTTTCATTTGTAATAATAGCCCTGGACTATGATTTTCCGAGGGAACAAAACGTAAACCACGATATCTTCTTCGGCGAAGATTGGAAGGAGAGGACGGTGCGTTCTGCTGAAGACTGAACATTAACTCGAACTCACTGAGACCTCTGGAGATTACACCAAGCTAGCAAAGACTGGGCCTAATAGCATATTTGATATCACGAGAGAAGGACAAGAAGTCTGATTGCGGCGGCTTGAGCATTGCCTTCAAGAGAATGTATCATTCGCCTTTCTAGCTATCGTTACGCAGCTTTTGTGGCTTTGATTTATGAATCGTTCCAATTCGTCTCATCCTTACAATCTTGATTTTTTCTCCTCTCGAAACGGTATTTCGTTACGGATGATGCACATTATTTCTGAACAGTTACTTCAATCTTCAATTATATTAGGATTAAAATAATGATCAGCAATTAGTTGCATTGTTCGGAAGGATAGGAAGATAATAAATCTTTTTCAATTCTTTAACACTTTTTGCTACAATCTTTATACGAGTGACGGTCCTAGATTTTTATAAGAACGATGAAACTCTGTAATTAAAAACCGTCTCTACCAGTTTTTATTCGTTTTTACCTTATGGTGTTTTACTGAAGAAATTTCGTCGAGTCATGGTTAGGGGAGCAACAACCTGGTGGAAATTGATCGTTAAAGATTAAGCTTCCCTGGACACATATCAGGTAGCTCTAAGCTCTGGTACCTCAACGTGTGGTGCTGACGGAGTATTTTGTGTCCGAATGAGGTCTTCCAACCTCGGACAGGAAACGAGGAACCTGAGAGACAAGCAACTGAACGAGTAAGCGAGCGAACTAGCTAGCTAGTATCCTTGGTCTTTTTCGAAGAACCTAATTTAGAGAGCTGAGATCTTTACCCGCGGCAGTAACGAGCGCTGCGCGTTACCGCCTTACTTCCTCCTTTAGCTCACCCTTACGAGAAAACTTTGTTGAACGGGCCACACCTTTCTTCGAACTTACATGTACTCGTGTCAGTCCTTCTTACGTTTACACGTTTACAGTCGCACATCCTGATTTACCTTCAATCTAGAATTTTAATATCCCGATACACCTCATTCGTTGCGATAAAAGTGTACTTTGCAGAAGTAAGGTTACTTTTTCCGATTCACGTTCAACAATTTCAACCGTATAAATGTAGAACGCGATAAAGAGCTGCAGCTGAAGAAGTTTGTAGAAGTAAAGATCAGTTTGAGTGAAAAAATGTTTTTTGTCTTTTAAAATTGGGTGAAGTTAAAAAGAGGACCAATTCTTTTTTACTCAGATTTTAATCACTTTTCAACAAAGCCAGATGGAGATGGTGATTTTTATTTTTAAAGTTGAATTTTTTACATATTATGTAATTAATCAACTATAAAAATTTTGAAATTATGTTATACTAACCGAAATTTTATCTTTCTGTTTCAGGTATGTATCTGCTATCTTAGATCTCGTGGACTTTTATTACTGTCTAAAGAAGGTAACGTTATAATATGTAATTGGTAAGTTGTAATGTATAAAATTGGGCAGTTGTAAATACCAGTTTCGGGTTGCTGTAAAAATGAAAAAAATACATAAAGCCGTTCAATAAAATTTTTTTATTTCAAATTTGATTTATTTTATCACTTACAATGAAATTTTGGTAGTTGTAAATCTATAGAATGTTCCAGAATAGGCATGCTAGTCCGTCTTGAGAATTTGAAAGAGATAATTTTTACCTTTTAATTTCCCAGATTTTTTCGAAATTTATGGCTGCTACTTTTCTGTTACTCTTAAAGACTCATGAATATCTCGGAAGTCTGAAGACGCTATAAAAAGCGGATATCAAATTTGATCTAAGGTAGTAAAATTCTCGTAAAGTTCTTCAACATTTCTTTCCCATCAGCGTTTGCGTTAAATGGACTTAGATGAAGACTTTTTAAAGGTATTATTTTAAAGCAAAAGAGTTAGGTTGGGGGTAGTAACAAGTAATACGTACAAAGTAACAAGTAACACGTGAGAGGAAAGGACAGTGGACGGGGTCGTGAAGGTGTGTTGGCCAAAGTGAGTTATGGAGTTACGACTCGGGCTGACGAGTACTCTCGCACTCAGCGACCGTACTTCAACACCAGCCCCCCTGCCAGGCGTCCAGGAACTTATCTCTGAAAGCGGGAATTGGAATAGAAGTAATAACAACCCTTATTAAGACGTTACACGCGATACAGAATCGCAAGTTCGTGTTTCGAAAATACATATCGGCCACCAGCGTTACTTATTGCACTGCATACATACTTTCTACACCTTTACGGTCTACGCACTCAGCAAGCGTATCTTCGCGAAACATTTGCTTTCGACGACGCGGCTGAGGAATAAAGCCCGGTTGCATGCATAAGCCTCGATTACCGGGCACGCCGACGAGCTTACTGAGCCTTGAGGGATCTACCTCGTTCGAGGATAATCCCTCCTGATGCTTCTCGCGCTCCGCGGTCTACATCTTCTGCTTCGAAATGCACTTGAATGTCTGGATCGAAAAAGCCTTTTTCATGTATTATTTCTCCAGGAAAACATATGCAATCGAAAACTGTTCACGAACATTTTTTAAACTGGTGATCAGCCAATTTGATTTCAAAGTAACTAATGAATAAGTCCAGATATCTAAAGGGACCGTGTGCCAGCCACCGACCGGACCGCTCCTCCAATGGTGCACCAGTTTCTTGTCCTGCGCACTGCCTATATCAAGTCCACTAATTATATTAATTCCATGAAAAAGAATGTAGTAAGCGTTAGAAGGATTAGGTGTATGAGATTATGCTACAAAAATGTAGATCGGTACCATTCCAAAAGAACATTTCATAATTGTATGTTCTGTTCTCGAGATAAACTTAAGTATTTGGGTTTTTTATTATTTGGTTTTGTATATTATTATTTCAGAAATAGCAATTTTCATAAACGGGTAATGACAGTTTGGTCATTGCTAGCATGTTTCTTTAAAAAAAAATGCAGATTACCTTCTATCGTTTACCGACATATTTAAAAGATGTTAGGTTTTTCCTTTTTTCTTTTTCCAATAAATTAAATATGAACAGAATTCGATGATACGATAATTGATCAAGTTTCAAAGCAATCAAAAGGTACAAATGATTTAATTTTTGTGATCTTTCGTGTTTACGAAAACGTTCAGTGGGTCAAGATGGGGAATGAGGTGAAAGTGATGCGTGACAGTTAATTATGAGGGTGCTTCCAGTGAGCGGGGATTAAAAAACTAGGATGTACGAGAAGCCTCATACATTGTGCGAAAAAGCTCGTCCGAGAGTGGCGCTGGCTCTCGTAAATAGAACACTTTATGTGTTCCTTCCTGGAAAAGCAACATTCTTTTCCGGTTAAGCTCGCACGTTTATCTCAGTCCCCTGTGCTTTCCCGGTCACGATTAAAATTTTCTGGCTGCTCCTTTCTGCTCTTATGGGAGAATAGAGCTAAAGTAGAAAAATCTTCGCCACATCATCTAACAACTCTTCGAATTGCTGGAGCGACGACGGGAATCCACGAATCCTGAGACGTGACCGGAGATGACGAACGAGGGAATACAGCACCCGAGGCGAAGATCCGATGGAAGTTTACAGCTGTTTGCCTCGGATATCGATGGCCACGATGGGAGGATCCCGACGCAATAAAAATCCGAACGAATACCCGACGAGCGGAAGGAAGAATTTTCCTTGAAACGAATTTCGACTGCCTGACGAGACGCCTCAGGATTTTTTCGTTAAAAGCGCTTTGATATCCCAACGCGCTGAATAGAGCAGGTTATTTCCGTCAATTCTGGTGTAACCAGTCTACTTCATACTGATGTCTGAATTCGTACTTAATAATATTTTTCGAAATTTACCAGTATGTAAAAATAAATGTAAAAGGTACTTCCTATTGTGAATTTTATAATCTTCGTTCGATATTCCAAGTTTCACTAACCCAGAAAATTTCCTGACCATTCAGTAAATGCATTTTCATACAATATGTACGAAACTGCTTGAAAACTTGTATCATCTCCATCGCATGTCTATACAAAATGAATATAATCAGAATCAGAACTGTTGAATTTTCCGATTTTTATAGAATCTTTGAACTCGGAGGAATCAGAAATTGCGTAAAAATATCTAATGATAAATAAACTTGCAACTTGGAAGTTTTGGACTCTCGTTATTAGCTAACAACTTCCGAAATTAATTAATCGGTAAATGTAAATTTATTATCTCTTTAAGAGTCAAAAAGAAGCAATTGCAAAGGGCTTTGGCCTATGAGTGGGGTGTTTAGTTCGACGCCTGTGGTCGTCGATAGCGAGGTCGATAGCAGTGTTCCACGATCAGCATGTTAATTAAGTTTCCAAACGCTTAATTTCGCGTTAAGAAGCTTGCTGGGCAAGACCGAAAAAAGGAAGACATAAAATTGTAATAGTATTCCTCTTTCACAGCTGTCTTTTGCATACACTTATCCGTCCATCCGTCTGTCAGTTCGTTACGCCTCTTCGTTCGTATATGTCGCTCGTACATTACGACACTGGGGACGTGTATTTTTAACGAACCATCTCCGCTCGTCTCAGTCTCTGGCGTTCATTTTCTCCAATTCGCGTACATCATTTAAGGAGGAACTATACGCGAAATTTCTTACCAACGGCTGCGCAATTAGACTCGTCGAGATGAATGAACGTGCACTCTGAAAATTGCCGGAGACCGTTTAACGTCTATACCCGAGAATAGAACATGAATAGGTATAGAACTACATACATATCGAATGTAAATCTGAATATACTCTTCTATTTCTAAGCTTCACCTGTTTAATCCCATTCATATTAAACTTCTTTGTGAGCCCTCTCGTGTTCCTCGTAAAATTACTAATTAGGAAAGCCTCATAGATGTGTGGTTTTTTATGGAATCAAGCTAATTTCCGAAGTGTCATTGAATTGCAACACTTTTTGACAGCCTTTGATAGTAAATTAATCTTCGTCCCCCACGGTTGAAAAAGTCATGTTTGACAGCGGCATTCGACTCAAACCCGTTAAATCTGTTAATAGGCTTACAAATCTGTGGTAGACCTACTACTGGCTCTAACATATTTTCTCAGGCGTCGAATGATATGTGGAGGCGAAAATAAGTTGTACGAAGTAATGGATCCGGATACTGGATGCGTTTTCTCTCTTTTTTATTCCAGCACTCTTCGTTACGGAAAAGTCACTTGAGACATTTTCCAAAAGATTTCTTGTGTGAGTCATTTTTAATGCAGACATTTTCATAATTATCATTCATCAAAGTCATTTATTGTTAGAAAATTGGTTTCATGCATTTCCTTTTACTTTCCTACATCTTAAATTGATAGAAATCGGTAATTTATCTTTTGAAGGGTATGTGAAGGGTTGTCTGAACTCGTCAGGTCCGTATTGATAACTGCAAATAATTGCGTTTCTCACATTTTGCTAGCTGGGTGTTGCTGTGCAGACTGTATTGTTGTTATTTCAAGATAAATACCAGATACATATACCACAATGCTACCCTCTCTGTACTTTGTAGGCAATTAATTACTAGCCATTGTCCGTCACTGGCAGTAGTGTATAAATTATCAGTGGCCCTGGATGGCCGACGCCGCTATCACGTAACAGGGTCCTATTGTCCTCGATCGTTATTCCTCCGACAGTACGAATATAGAAAGCGACTGTATGACGACAAAGATGAGTTCACATGGCAGTACTAAAACGTAGGATGTGTGGTCATAACTTGCATTTCCCTCGAAAATAGCTCTCTTCAAAATACAATTTATCCCGAAAGTAATCACCACAACTCATTTGATACCATAATATGGAGCCATTATTAAAACACAATAGAACTCATTATTTTTTTTAGGTAAATTCAGCTAGTCTTTTGTTCTTATCTCACGTCGCGTAGACAAATTAACTGTTTTGTCAAAATGATCTTGCTGAGAGGATTTGTTTAAAAATACAAGTTTTGGATTATCAGTCGTCAGATTGATTAAATATTACTACAGTTTTCAAATGAAGATTGCAAAATTTTGCATTTAAATCGCACAGTCTCGCTTTGAAGGTTGCATAATTTTATGTTTTAAATATTCAAAATGCTGTAAATTAAAATTGAAAGCGTTTAAAACTTAATCTTGTTTAATTGAAAGTTCAAAAGCGTTGGGAATTAAATTATTTTAAAGCGTAAAATTCAAATACATTTGGATTCAACATTTTTAAAAAAAGACCTTAATATTCTAATCTTTTTTAAAAGTTGAAGGCATCTTTTCAGGCGTACAGTTCATAAACTTTTGAAATAAATTAGTTCTAAAATTATAATTCAACATTGCTCAGTAATCAATACGTGTTCTTCAAAATTGTAAACTTTAATGTAAACAAATTGCAAAGTAACCGATATTACCATTTGAATCGCTTCAAGAATAAGCAATTTTAAATAAAAATATTCATCTTACCCTTTCAATTTGAATCAGTGAGAAATGGACCGTTGAATCAAATCGGTAAAAATATTCACTGATTCACGAATCTATGCCACTGATTTCTGCGGGTTAAAAATTCTTTAAACCTAAAGTTTTAGTGTTTGGAGAGAATTGATTTATTTTATATAAATTAGTTTTTCGTATTTAAAACGATTTGTAGATAAAGTTGTCTTGCATTAGAATTGTTAATTAAATGAAAATTCGTTATGTTAAATTTTTAAAGATGGTATCTTCAGAGTCGAAATTACTACAATCCAAAATCTAGTATACTTCAAGTAAGATTAAAGATCGATACCATGCTAAAAAGATATCATTTTGGGGTCCTAAATAATAATATAGTAATAATTAATAATAAATAACTAATAATAAATAACTAATAATAAATAACTAATAATAAACTAATAGTACAATTAATTTGGAACAAATCGATATGCAACTTAGTTATACGAAAAACTTTTTTGACATCCGTGTAAATACCCTATTAATTAGTTTCATTTTATGTGATTATTCTTCTTTAATGCAGTTTTTATCTTCACATAACAGATTCCCATGTTTCCTAATATGACCCTAAAAACGGAAGAAGTTAACAAATTTTTTAAAGGAAGTGTACCACTCTTATCATAACATAAATCTTTCTTCGTCTATAAACTGTGTTGGAAAGGATATAAGGAGTCTTTCCGTGCCGAGGATCTATCTATCGAGGTAGGTCAGTTACAGCTCTCGTGTTGGAAGCAATAGGATGAGCGAATCTGTAAGAATAATCCTGATTGCTTTATCGCGAGGAAGACTACAATGATTTACCACCCACGCGTCGTTTATTGTTCCGCCGTGATTGCACTTCCGATAAATTGGCCTGTACTGCATACCATGGAAGAAGTTCGGATCCCTGGCGAGCAGCGAGTGATCACTTTATAGAGCGGAAGTGCTGGACATTAAGTAGCAAGCATCAAGCAATCGTTCTTGAAGCACCTAATAGTGCTGACTGCGTGTAAATGGCAAGGCAAATGTGGCAGACACCCTTGGCCCTAATCCCTCTGGTCCCTCTTTGGCCCTCTTGTCCCTCTTGGTTCGCTCAACCCCGTGTTGAACCGCAAGCTCGAAACACGAATGGTCAGATTGAAATCAGACGGACTGTACAGTCGGGAACAAAAAGCGACCGCCACGGTCCTCGACCCTCGCTCTCTCACCTTGGTTCGTGACTTCCAACGATTCTCAATAGGCGCGAGAGAGGACGCGTACGTTACAAGCAACCCTGTTTTACATGCCCGATTGCATCTTCTCCGCGTCCGTGACACGCGTCCTGCTCACGGATCTGCATTCGAACGACTTTCTAGCGACCCTTTACTTTATACTACTACAAATCCTGATCGTCTATAAAACAATCGCTTTTATTGTACAACGCGGGAGGCACACCTCTACCCTTTTTCCAATTAAAAAATCAATTCGGCCGTAAAACTCATTTCGATGGGGATGCAATTATCTTCGAGAAAAGCCTGACAATTATTTATTCTGAAAAACTGGAAGGTTAAAGCTACGTAAACTAAATATAAGTAGAGCGGGTTCTTATGTCACATTCCTATTACCGTCATTTGCCCAAAATATATTACTTTCGAGGGTTTGAGTCAGGGAAAAATGTAAAAACTCCTGAAGTCTAATTTGTTTTAGAAGATTACTGTAATCTTCAAACAATTATCCTCAATATATCCTGTTTGTCATTGTTATCATCATTTACTGTTCTATACTCTTATATGCTATCAAAATTATATTGGCTATCTATTAGGTCACTGTTTTCGATTGAGATAGCAAACCCTCATACTGGACTAAATAAGAAAACTAGAATTAAGCTTTAAAAAGAATCTGATGTTGGGAATTCGAAAGCAAGTTGGCACGTGAGAGTCAATCCTGTCAGTGGTTAAAGAAGAAACAAGTTCGAGGTCCATTTTGTAGTGGACACCTCAGAAACTCGGAATTGCTGTGCTCGTGCGTGCTAACGACATTTAAGCTCATCTACGGGAAACGAAGCGAAGGAGGACCCCATACGCGTTTGGTTTCCGTGATTCGGAGAACGGAATGGGACCAAGTGGCCGAACTGGAATTGATCTAAAAGCACCAAGTGAAGAGAAATTGGGTGGAGAGAGTATGGGACAAGAAGGGTGAAGTGGGTGTGCGAAAGACACCCTAGAAACGAAGGTCTTCCCAATTCCAGGAGTCAATACACGTTGATATTGCAGCCATTTGAAGCCCCAACCTCCCAACACGAAAAGGAGGCAGACTTGCTGGACTGAAGGATGGAAGGTTTCTCGCAAAAGAGCCTTAGTGTCACATCCAATAAAATTGCCTCCATCTTCGTCTAGCCACCCTTACGAATAAAATACAACACCGGCCTCCTCTTGTCCGAGAGTGAAATAAGACACTGCGAAAAACGCGAATTCAACGTCAAGAACGAATAACTAAGCTTTTAATACAGCACGTCAGGTTGAGAAAAAGAATTAGTTCTGAAGTCTAGTTAATAGCTTATCTAAATACTGATTTTTTAAACTCAGACCATCATATTGTGTAATATTTTCTTCCTCAAAGAATATTTTAATTTTAACAACGTGCGTAATTCGGGCTCATGATTTGCTGTTTGGATTAAGTTCAAACCCCAAGCTAGAGGAGAAAATATAAAAGACACTTTGATGTCGCATTTAGCAAAAGTAGCTTACCAATACACAAGCTCCAGATTACTACTTTTCTTTTGAGGTTTTGAGGGTCGTAGCGGAACAAATCTTCTTCAGTCTTGAATAAATCCAGGATAAAATAAAGCTTTCGGTTCTGAATACGCAAACTCGGTTCTACGAATATGAATGAATGTTATTAAAGCTTGTCTTTATATGCATTTTGACTTTACAGTTCACATGTCATTTGATATACCCTGCATCGTATTATCCTATGAGAGTTGTGAAAGATATCCAGAATAAAACTAGTTTTAATTGAAATTCTTCTCAAATTGAAACAAAGGAAATCACTTTTATGCATTTTTGGAAATCTCAATGCCTCTAAATTCTCTTCAATTACTGGATCTGGAGCATCTTTGACAGGGGTCCTTCTTGCAGCGAACAGACTGAACCTGTGAAGGACTGCTTAATATGACAAAGACCTCTTGTCTGCTCTCACGGCTGTTACTAGTTCTCTCCAAGAGTCGAAAACTGTTCCTTGTACCCTAGCTCTCTGGCATTCCTAGGAGTTTGGAAGCACATTGACAACTACTTCATTCGCATCCTCGAAAGGGCTCTCTTGTGCGTCTAGCTTGAACAGCTTCCCAATTTAAGTGCTTAGCCGAACCTAATAGACGTAAAAGCTCATGATTTGTTTTTATTGCAAAAGCCACGTTTACTCTCAACAGTCGAGATGTCATATTTTCATTTATGTAAAGGAACTCAATTCGGATCACATATCTTTTGCAGATGGATTATCAAGTTATAGTTGTGACTTCGAAATCAGTAGTAGAAGAAACCCTTACTCAAGAAAAAGAACCGATTCATTTCCAAGTTAACGATTCGATTGGTCATGAGTGGGTGTGTTCTAGTTTAAAAGCTCAGTTGAGTGCTTATCCGTAATTGCAAAATAATAAATCAAAGCACGAATCCGTCGCGGGGTACCACACGATGCACGGTGTGCCCCTGCGGCTTACTCGAGTATATATGAGTATATAAGGATGGAATTAGTGCGTGCTTATATGTACTTGAATGCGACAAGGGGGTGGGAAGAACACGAGAAAGAGGTGGTCTCGGCCGCTACTCGCTCTTGGCAAAAATACGAACAAGAACGTAGCCACGCCAGTCATCGTTTAAAGTATTGCCTGCTATTTATCATTGGTCGCATTAATGGCCACGGAATCCTGTGTATTTCATTTGTATCTGTCCTCTTTTGCGAGCAGGAACTCTAACCCCATGAGTCCAAAAAAATTCCCCCCCTTCGATCAAGTTGCGACAGCCGCGAGACGCGTTCTTGTCGCATTATTAATTGGCAGCACTGTTTCATCGCCCCGTGGAAAAAAACCTGGTCGCTTACTCCGAAAAGCTTCCAGAGCTGGTAAAAACTGTCTATCAATGAAATCACGCCTCACGCTCCACCAAATGTTGACAGGCTTAACCAGAGGAAAAAAATAGAGTTGATGGTATTTTCATTCAAGTTCATTTCTTCCTTTCTGGCATTTATTTAAAATGATATCACAGTTTTACATTCCCTTTTTTTCTTGCATTTTCAAGAAACCTAACGTAGTATTAGTTTGTATCATTTTCATTTCTTTAGAAGCAAAACTAGGGTGTTTTGTGGAATATATGTCCATTTCCTTGGTGAGTGCTCTCTACTGTGAGAAGCTTTCTACTACAATTTGAAGCTAAAAAGGAATGCTGGCACCTGCGTTGGAGTAGTGGAGAAGGTTTTTGCTTGTTGCTATAAGATTTTCTAAATTTGTTGTTGCTGCTTTCTTCGCCTATTGTTCATATGTGAATGGTCGGGAACCATAAAAGATTAACCCACCAAATTTTCAAAATTCACATTTTTAGCTTTTTGTATGATCTAATTTTTCCTACGTGTCGTGCTTTTCTAAGAAGTGAAAAAATTGAATTTTACTATTTTTAATAAAATAACAAAGTTCCTGAAAAGACTATCTCAAAACGCATTCGGTGAACAGTTTTTCGGTTCTCCTGAAAATTTTCCAAATAAGGGTTGCCCCTCTTATGGTTCCCGACCACTCTTGTGTAGTATTTTAATTGGATCCTTTCTTGTTTCTTTTAGTATCCATCCATTGCTCAATAAGTCAGCTACATTTTGTAATTCACACAAATAAATTAACTCTATAAAATGTACTATTTTTTTCCAAGGAAATCGATCGTATTATTTTTCTTTAGCACCTACTAGTGCATAAAAACGTACATAAAAATCTAGAGGACGCTTTCATGATTTTAAATCTTCTTAATAGTGTGATATTAATTTTGTACGATCCACACTTCTCGGACCTTGTAATTATATTTACAAATAATGTTATATAAACAAGTCATGATAAGAAACCATTAAATGAATGTATTTCGAATTATGAAGTACGTCAAATCATCTGTGACCTCAAAACGAAGACACAAGAGTTTAAAAAACAACTGCTGGATATTATTTATTACCACTACGACCATTCCAAATCAAAAATAATTCTTAAATATCCTGTCACAACAATATATTGTGATTAAAAATTTTGGAATGGGCCATACATATCACCCAAATTAATTATTATAGTTATTCATATTACATTTGTAATTCATATGCAGAGAACTAACATCCCATTTGTAAAGATCCTCAATGTATAATTAGTTCCTAGTTGTACTGTTTATTTAAAGTATGTCTCTTAAATGATTAAAATTCAAGCTGGCACGAGTTGTTGAAAGAGAAAAAACTACAAATGATCTTTTTTAATTTTAAATTGAAAGTTTAGGATATAAAGCTGCAAAAATTTCATTTCTCTTTACGGTATGCGCCCATCATCGAATGGTTGAGAAGAGCTACGGATTCACCTTAGTGTTTTTCGTCTGCACGAGCCATGCCCGGTTTAATTTATGTTGCTTAAAAATGCAAATCTCACCGATTTGTCTTCGGATGAGCTTCGGTCGCAGAGAAGGTTAGGCTGAACGAGAGCAAGGGAAGTTGGAGCCCAGAAATAAAGAAATTTCTTTAATTAATCTTTGCCACGTCAATTTCTTTGTGCGTCCAGGTAATTCGTAAGTGAGTCGCAACGATAGTCCGTTCCAACGATCGAGTGGGTTACGTTTCTTTGCTACCTAGGTGGTCCGCTCGACCGAGAGATCATTTTTTAAAAGACTTTTCAGTTTAACGTCTCGCTCGTGAGTTTTATTCTTCATTATGTCCGGTTATTCATCTTCAATCCTCCTGTTCCTTTTCGATTCGCTGCCTACTGAGCGGATTAGTAAATCCCGGGTGAATGGATTTTAATAATTAAATACCTTCTTATTTTTCTAAAGTTCTATCTTAGTGGAAGAATATTCGCAATTGTAGTGAACCTATGAGTTTAAGGAATAAAATTAGGAAGGAATTTTTTTTTCCTGCATTCTTTTACGAATATTGCATTTTTCTCTCTGTTCAAGGTATGTGTCTATTTGTCTTTTCTTTCTCTCAAAGAGAGTAATGTAACATATAAGTAAAATAATGTAATCTAAATGAAAACCCGTGGAAATGACATTAACCTGATTAACATACATCTCATTGGACAAAGTGCCTAGTCTTTCTGGTAGCTCTCTTCATTTGCGTTGGCGATGGTAGCGCGATAAATCGAGCGGTAAAAGCGCGCTTCGAATTTCGCGCAATTTCGAAGCTCTCCGTCGGTGACTATTTAATTATGGAATGGTGGATTTACATAATTGGTCACGACGACGCTTCCTCGAATAAGATAAGAAGGAGCACAATAGAAACAGCGGTGCTCGAGTCAGCAGCAGAAAACGAATCTACGCCTTCCCTTCTCCGACTCCGATTGCTCGAACTCCCCTTGGTTGCTTTTTTTCGCGCTGCACTTTGTTCGACCGTGAACTGAAATTAAAGAATTTTCAAACGCGGAAGAGCGAACGAGAGAGGGCAGAATTGGAGTTAATTTGCAATTGCGCTTTGTCAACCTGGTCGAACCACGCGAAGACAACTACTGACTGTTTTTCGACGCGAACGAAATTACTACAAACTTGACTTCACGTCCGCTGCTAGAAACCGATTGTATCAGAAATTGTGTACTCTGCTTTTGTAATCCACAGCTCACCGCGGATGCAGTTTCCTGCAATTTCCACTCCTTCGTCCTTCCAATTCCACTGTCTCCCTTTTTTCTCGCCAAACACTCCATTTGTGCTAGTCTGCTTTCTTCAAGAATCTAGGAAATGATCGCATTAACCTAGATTCAGAGGAAATGTTTCTTATCGATTTTTCTCTGATGAAGAGTATACATTTTCTTATGTCCAAATGAGAATCTATTTTGGACATAATCAAGAGTCTTTCTAATACAGAGTGTCTCAAATAATTTATTCAATTCGTTTCAAGATAATGAGCTTGGCTTCTGATGTGTCAGTTATCGTATATTTGCGTTAAGAAAAGTAGTAAAGGAGAATATTAAAGCAATCTATAGGAGGAAAGAACTAAAACTTCGAGGGGGAACTGCGTACCTTTTCCATGTTGGGTCACCCAAATCTTTCTAAGTTTTGCAATTTCGTAGGGTCATAAGTACTTTTGAAAGTCAGCACACATTTAAAAACCTAAGTTTAAAAAATGAAGGATAACTATTAGGTTAGTGTAATAATTTACAGATGTTGCATGAGAAAACAGTAATTCATATTCAGCAAAAGACCTCGTCATATGAATTAGACTTCTGTCTTGGTCCATTCCTTGCTATTTGCCGATTCGTTTGTCCGTCTCTTATCTCGTTTGTCCGCAATTCTCTTAACGTGACGGTTAGGCGAAATGAGTGCGGGCTTAATGTTGCAATTAAAATGCACACGGTAAGCTGCCAGAATATCGTTATTTCGCAACGAATAGAACGAGGTAGGGTGCAGTAAGGTATTCGAGCCTGCATTTTAAGGGAGGTTGGATGGTTTGATGCAACGTGAGGATGCCAACGTGCTCTTTATCCTGCAACCCTCTGAGTGGATATGTTTAGCAAAAGAGTCTCTGTTCCGCGGAATGGGGCGGTAATGAAAAAATACAGGTACGCAGTATGCTCATACGTGCTTGGGTCAGAATGCTCGTAAAATATTGCAGGCGAGCTGCCGGTGACAAATCATTTTACTCAGGTTCTCTGGTAACTACACCAGTCCAGATAGCCACTAGCCTTCTGCTGATAAGGTTGCTCCCGTTTTACGTGCTTTTGCGAGCCAAGAAGTTCAAGCTCGCGCGAGCACTTTCAAACTTGTCACAGCTCCTCGTTATCTGCTCGTCCAGCTGAAGAACTGCTGGAAAATTGACGTACGCTTATTTCTAGAACACTTTTCAAGACCTGAAACTGTATTTTAAAAGGTAGATATAATTTTGATGGAAGGATGCATAAAGTACTTATAAAATGTATGTAGGTTAAAGGAACATCTTCCACAAAAAAATTGTGACAGATCCTACTACTGCTACTAAAGAACGAGCGATGATTAATGGAATGCAAGGTCTTAATAAAAATTAAATACTTGCTGGTAGAAAGTTTCCTAATTTAATTTGAAGTACTTCAACTGTTACAGGTTTGAAGTGATATAGAAAGTAGAACGCTGCTTGGTACCTATAAAATGAATTGTCACGCCTAATGATTAAAATGATTTAACATTTAGGGAGACTTATGCATCGAGTAAGCCTGTTTATTGTTCGCAGTCAAAACGCCTCTCCATCCAGATCCAGCAAGCTCACCAAATGTATGACTCGGCTGCGTTTACCTCTGCGTAGGCGAGTTTAAAAGTCAAGCTCGCGTGACGTGGTTTTGACGCCTTTGACGCGTCGGCTCTCATGATCGTGGAGCGATTACAGCCATAGGGTCTCGCGAGGTGGCGTCATTAGGTGCACGAGGTGGCGGTCGCTTTCTCCCGATCCTCAGCTGCCGAAGCTGAAGGCGAGAGAAGGAGAGAGGTTTGGGAGAGAAAGAACCTCGAGGAGCCCGAGCGATTCCATCCACGACCCTGGGGCACGAACAAAGGATAATCGCGATCCGATTGCGAACCCGCAATCTGAAAATTCCTGTACACCCGCGGCGAAATGCTGCCGATGCCGCCGTTGCTGCTGCTGGATCGCGGATGTTTCTGCTGCCTCTGTGGCAGCAATGGGCTGTGTTAACTTGTTCAGCTTACACCACCGGCTGCGGCAGTCTCAGCGCCACTATGTTTAAGAAAATTAATGCGGCTTATTTCGAAGAAATAAGGCTCCGCAAGTGCGGTGTATAATGACGCTTCGCGAGCCAGCGGAAGTGCCTCCGTGTCTTTCGATTTGCTCCCAGCCTTTTTATATCGCGAAACTAAGTTTCTATCTCATGGAAATTGATACTCGATTTAATCCTCACGACAGGATGCTTGTGCTACAGATATAGTTTTTTTAACGTTTAATCATAATAGATAGACATCTGAATTCCCTTAATAGGTGGCAGCGGTGGGATCCATCAGTAAAATTTTAAACATTAACAAATTTGCTAATGAACTGAACCATCAAAGTGAACATATTTTAGAAGAGGGTACACTGTCCTGTGTAATTCCAAATTGATCATAAATTATTTTATGCAAGATTACGCTGTCCAAGCAAAGAAAATTTTTTCTAATTTCACTTGAAATTTTTCGGGAAGATTTAAACAGGACATTCGCACATTAAATATTTGATGAGTGCCTTTTGAGATTGGTAGAATAAGGAAACACGGATTACTTTAACAATCTTCTGGCTTATAAATGGTTTCAATGAAGACAAAAGTCTTCTCGTACCTTCGTTTTTTTCAGTATAATAAAAACTCGACTTTGACAGAAGACTATGGGAAAAAAACTTTGGTGCGAATACGTAAAACGGGACGAGCAAGAAAAAGCGACAATCCAGAAAGGTTCACAACGAGATCCGACGAAAGGATTTTCTCCTCTCTCACTCCACCTTTTCCCATCTTCCGCTAACTCTCCTGGTACCTCTCCTTTTCCTTACGGTCGTTGCGAATAACACGTAACGCGTACATGGAGCAGAGGGCGAACGTAAGAATGGACCTTCGTGACAGCATCCTAGCCCCAATGGACCCTATGTACGTGACTGGAAATCTTTGAAGGTTTACGATTACCTCTTACGTGACGGCGAAGGCGTAAACTGCATGCTCGCGGTCTAAATTCAGAATAGTTCCATCGGCAGGGTTCTATAATTTTGAACATGAATTCCCGTTTCCGTTTTGTGCATCATCAACTATCATCAACCCTTTTGAATTCTGTACCTGGGTACATAATTTTATTGAAGTGGATGTAAGTCAATGTTCAGATGACACTTTGTGTGAGTACTACTTCATTTCTCTCTTACAGTTCGTGAGTTTTTTCTCAA
Organism: Druon quercuslanigerum; assembly: GCA_010014905.2. Lineage (NCBI taxonomy): Eukaryota > Metazoa > Arthropoda > Insecta > Hymenoptera > Cynipidae > Druon > Druon quercuslanigerum. The sequence goes on from JAAAKG020140838.1 coordinate 51,884, forward strand.
TTCACGCAGAAAGTCGGTTATAAGTTTTATATCAACTTGGGGAAACTCCAAACTTTGAGAAATGTCAAACCCATCTTAAAAATGTCCGCTTCTGCAGCTGACTTAATTTCAGCCCTCAAATTTTATGATGGAAACATGAAACAAGTATGGGAATGAAGATGTCAGATTGGAAGCATGTGAAGCTGTTTAAAATTGGTATCACCGAGTTAGAAAAAAGTTTTGTTGTGACTGGGTGACTTTTTGTAGACGACGTAACAAAGCGATTGCTTCATCGATTCGACGGTGTGTTTTTGCATCGAAAGAGTTGATTTAGAGTGGTGAGGACGACAAAACTCGCAAGTTTTGGAGGATCCTTGGCCCCTGGTCTGGCTTCAGGTTCAAGAAGCCGCCAAATTAACGACATCATCCCAAAATGATCGAAGCGATCGACCCGACCGTTTTCGTAGCGTTTTTGTAGCTTTCTTGCTTGCACCCTATTGGCAAACGGACGCGTGGTCGAATGACCGTGAAAGCGAATCTCCTCATTCAGGAATGTCCGCGTCTCGTCGATCGACCAAGCGCGATCTTCTCTTCCGATTGGCGAGTCCGATCGCCGCTGGACGGCTTTTTATCGGCGGTGAGACAACCGCGAATCCCCTCGACTTGTGGGACTCGTGGGACGGGGAGAATCAAGTGGAATGCCGTCGAAACTGGAGTCGATTTAGTCGATTCCCTCGAATGCGAAAAGAACGCACTTCACTTTCTGAAAAACTGGGACCTAAGGCCTCTCCGCCTTCTTCGCGGAAGTCCCCTCTGAAAATTGAGACGTTGTCCCCAAGCGATCTCGACAGGGATGCGCGATATATTTCGCCGCACTTATACAAATAGCCCGTCCAGAAATCGCCGTACTTGTCCACATTTGGCCATACTAACTGTTATATCAATGCGAAATAATTCTCAGGCGCTGGTCACTAGTTTCCCGAGAAGTGCTCGATTACAAAAAAGGAAAACCTGTCCACATCCCACCAGAATGCAAAGCTAATTTCTGCCCAGTAAGTAATGGAAATTATTGGGCCAAATGGTACCAGGAACGGTGGAAGGAAGTGCCATGGGGTCGCACCTTTGTGGAGGCTAACGCGAGAGGAGGCAACATAGCCTGGTCCATTGTCCGACGTCCATAAATTTCCTAACTGTTGGAAAATGCATTTTTCCGCCACCGCAGCAGGTAGCTTTCCCGCAAAAGGGGGATTTTTCTACTTCTTTCTCTTTCCTTCTTTTTATACGTACAAGTTCACCTCTGCTCTTTCCACCCTTGATTCGCCTCTCTCACCGCGCCTTTATGCGAAATCCCGTAACTTTTCCTACTATCGCCCAGTGGAATCGAGCTTGGCTTAACTTTCCGGCATAGGATTTCTACGCGCTTCCACGCTAGTGAATTCGAAAATCCCCGTGAATGAGACAACTATTCTGCTAGCTCGTAATTGACTCGCATTAATTCGAGGTTCCCGGCCCAGCCAAGAGGGATTAAGATTCTGGACGTGGAGATTTAATAGGATTTTTTGAAACCATGGAAGATCAGGCCTTGATGAGATTTTGAAAGATAATGTGAATTTTATGTAATGTGGATGGATACTTATTTGGAAATTAAACAGTCCATATTTTATTTTGAAATGTGAATTATGAATGATTGCAAATTATTATAAGGTAAGACATATGTATAACATAATATCGTTCGCATTTTTGCTTAGACGTCAAGAATAATGTTTTTCAAATTGTTAAATTATGGTGTTCCCATAATTTTAAACAATTTTTCGGTTTATTTAGTTTAAAGATTTTGTCTAATGCAAGAGATCAAACTACTTTTTAAATACTTATTTCTGTATGTAAACGATTATTCAGTATCTAATTTTTTTTATACAAAAATTAAGTAATCTGGAAGTTCGACCTTCAAACCAAATAGTATTTAAAACCTCATAATAAATTTTACTTCATAATTTATTTTAGACATAGACACAGAACTGCCCGGACAGTGTTACATTATTTTTATTTTTTCACATTTTCCTTTAAAAAATGCTTACTTGAAAAAATATTATAAATTATGTTCAGATGGAAATATAATTTGGAATTTTCTATTTTATTGTAGGCTTGATCATAACAGATTTTGTACAGTATCAAAAGATAACGCTTTCGGGGTTCTAAATATATAAAGAATTTGGAATACAATGTACCATTTATAATATAAAAACCTTATTTTTAAAAGTCTATTTTGTATTTTATATTTCAGTTTTTTTTTTATGAAAGTGTTCTTGGACAGCTTTCGTATGAAGTGTGTGGTATTTAATTAAAAAACGCTATTGATGATAAAAAAGACACTTGCACACTTTACGTGCAATTTTTCTATTATGGATCGAATCAATAATATGTCGAACTAATTGTAAAGATGATTATGATTAGAACAGTAAGATATATTTGAAATACACAAGATTTGCTGATGAGTTTATACCCGGGGAAAACTTAAACCTGCGTCATATCAGCTCCTGGAGCAACTCAGTGTACTTGATTCGTTTGCCGAGTAACAATTAGAGTTCTGTAGCACAGTACACAGTTATTGCTCTTAACGAGACGTCGGAACGAGTCTATAGTTGGAGAACGATCTCCCACTCTTGGCCTGTTCCATCGAAGGACCGTAAAGTTGCTTCCAGAGAGCTCTTGGCAAATGAAATATAGCTTTCACATTGTACAGATTGAGCTTCAAACTCAAATAAATAGCCATGGTTAGCGCGTTATCGGAAGCTATAGAAGATCCTCATTCATTCTACTCGATAAACCTTTTTTATAACGGGAAAGCAAGTAAACGAATCAAGTTATCCGTTACCAAGTTGCAGCCTCTTTGCTTCTACTTCCTACATAACACATTTATTTCAACGGAAATTAACGCGGCCAGGAGCTGGATGTAGTTTAAACTTAAATCACAGTTCTTTAATATTTCACCTGAGAACCATGTTCAGCACAAGTAACCAACTCAGCGATAGAACTCAAGTCCGACCGTAGAGGAAAATGTATTAAAGTATCACTGAGGGAAATATTTAGTAGGGTTGCTTTATATTTCAAGTTAATATAAACTATTTCAATATTGAGACGATTTAATCAAAGGTCTTACCCTCCAATCTTAAATCTGAGATACTACTTTTAGTTTTGACTTTCTATCCTACGAATATTTCAGTTTTGCAGAGTTTCTGTCCATCATTTTGTTAAGCGTAAAAACTTGCTCTCTAGAATCCAAGTCTGAATTACAAAAATCATAATTACTTTTTATTAAATATGGTCTCTGTTTGAGTTAGAGGAACTTAAGTATGAACCTCATAAATTATTTTAATTAATTTGTGCTTTCCTCAAACTATAAATGAATAATTCGACCGTTAGAAACCGCAGTGAAAACCGGGAATTGTATACAATTCAGTAAAGCTGCCCTGGTGGTTTAAACGACAAATTCTAAACTTCATAAAAAAGGAAAATACGCTCAGAGTAAAAGAATTTCAGTGTATAGAGGAGTGAGAACATAAATTAAAAGAAGGAAGGGGACACTGATTTCCTTTCAATGAATACATAGAAATGGGAAGTAAAACAGCCTAGAAGTGCATCGAATCTGGATGTATTCATCTTAGAGTATCCAATTTTGTAAGGATTACTTGATATTGACACAAAGTGATTCCACGACGCTGATCTGATCGAAAGATGTGTTTCCTTTCTTTTAGTCTGTCTTTTTTGCTCCCCTAATATATGTTTTATCTTGCAACAAGTCTTTTTTACAACCATTAATTCAATGGCTAGAGAATCGAGTTAATAGCGACTGAAGCGACAAAGAGACTGCAGAAATCGTAGAAAGTGTTATTTTAGAGTGAAACTGTTGACTATGGAGCTCTTAATATGGTTGGACATCCGTTGCCAGAGCGACGAGGTCGTCGCGGTTTGCGGACTAAATGTTCAGGACCCCTGTGAATTGTGGATTTAGAGACCAACATGAAGCATGGGTCCCGTGTTCAGGTTTGTGGTGGATTTAATATTGGACAAAGATGGACTTTACAGTTCGCCATTCGTAGATTGGCAGCTCTGGATAATCAAGTTTACCCAAAACTAAACTGAACAGTCGATGCTTTAACAAAAGGTGCTCTGGTTTGTGTTTGATCATTACAAAAAACTAATTCTTCTGTTTAAACTTTAAATCAGCGAAACGTGCATATTTGCAAGTTGAATAATTTGTATTTGCAGTCGATAGTTATTGAAATTTTTTAAAAATAATTGTAACTATCAATATTCAATATTTGACGTTATTACATCAAAGTTTATATTCATTTCACAAATCTATTCCTGTGAGAGCAAATATTAAGACAAAGTTTCAAAATTCTCTGAAATACTCTGATGGCAACTCTGTGTTTACTTTCAAGTTGTTTGAACGGTACAATGCTCGTGACAACTCCAGGAAACGTTTCTTTGAATGATGTGAACTTCACGCAAAATTGCGACAATATTCTGTACGCACAATTTACTCGCTTGAAGTTCATTGTGTATTTAAATTTTTTCTCTCTGAGGATTCCCTCTCAGTCTCTTGTGTTTAGATTCGTCACAAATGAAAAGGTATGCCAAAGAAATTATATAGTATGAAATGTCTTATTGTTTCTATAATATTTGACTATTCATTGACATGTCGCAGGGTCAAGGTCAAGGAAGGTATTCCGCAAGAATGTCTCATGTAATAGCTTTGATCGCGCGCCGAAAATCAGTGACAACGGCAAGATATAAGGAAATGTTGATGAATGCTATATGACCCGCGGTTCGGCTTACTGCGAGAACGAGGAAATAAAATGGGGAGGAATAAAGGTCTATCGACGCTCATAGAAAGGATTATAAATACTAGCGGATCGAGTTTCTTTGTGTGCATGAAACACATTCCTAATGTTGGATTCGGAATCTTTGTGTACGACGAGCCGTGACCACGGAGATGTTGGTGCATGGCTATAAGAACACAGGACTATCTGTGTCTCAAACTCACAATGTCAGAGCACCTTTGGCTTTAGTGATTTATATTTAGAGGTGAATAACCCCTCCTCCCTTCCCTCTATCTTTCTTGCTTGTTGTCCTTCAGTTTTCCGGACACACTGAATTTCTCGAGAAGCTCTGATTTCACGATCAACGCTGAGCGAGCGTGTTTTCTTTGAAAATTGTTGTTGGCAGGTCATACCTCATACTGCATCGGAGGTCTCTTTTGTTTTTACCTTCCGCAATGCCCTTTCACGGAAGTAGGATCAATACGTCCGACCTGGTGTACGTAAACTGGCAAGGTAGGTACATAACACGAAAGAGTGAAGTAGAGAGAAAGGGGTATGTACGTGAATGCCAATCCGACGACGAACGGGAACATATCTCACTGGCGATTCAATTAGGGACGCGACAATGCCGTTCAGTTCGTGAACTGGTAGAATTTCCACCGAAAACGGAAGGAAATCCTACGGTCGACGCGGTGGCGTGAAATGTATGGGCGTTGCACATAATATCGCGCACGATCCCCGCACACGAAATGACCTGACTATTTGTCATCGGCGTATCAGGCGCACCTTTCTATCTACACCAGGACTTGCTACCTAAAGATTTGCATAACAAATATGCGCCTGGCCTACGTGTATGTCAATATGACATCTCTTTGACAGTCACGTTAATAACGGAAACGAGTCAGGAAGAGATTCCAAGTCCCTTAGATTTAGTTTCCGTTTGTCTAGTCAAGCGATTCATCATGCATCAGTACGGAAATTTATGCATGAATCTAACCAGAAATTGTATGTGTATTTTACTATACTGAGTTTGGAATACGATACGTCATTACTTTCCGCCTCCTCGGAAATCAGAGAATTTATTTCGTCGTAAACTTGTTTGTAAAACAATAGCCAAAAATTCGCTTCTTTGTAAGAAGAAAGCAGCTGCTCCCAAAGAACTCCATTATCGTTATCGATGGAGAGGGTCACTTGGTAGTATTGTTAGGTCAAACGCCCCACGTTGTAAAACTGGAAATTCAATAGTCAATGGCGATCTAGAAAATACCTTTTCTACTTACGCTCGTGCCATTTTATCCTCTTAAGAAGGATCGCCTTTGCCTTATTGCTGAAGTGGGGTTTACTTTTACTTCTTGTGTCTACGTTCCTCCTAACAGTCTTTAACGAACGTGGCGACTACTCTTTCGTACTGGCCGGCTGCCCGCGTATATCGCACATTTCGAATCGAGAAGAAGACACAAGACGAATCGATGCTCTCATTTTCACCTTTCGACCTGCCTAATACACTCGAATGAAAATCTGCTCTAGAGTCTAGACTATGAAAAACAACATTTAGCAACTGTCTCCTTATTATCTTTTTTTTCAGACGTTAGACAGCTTATTAAAAGTGTATCTAATTTGACGTATTTGGGAATAAGTCTATTATTCGTAAAGATCCGTTAAATCTTTGGCTTTGACAATTTGACATTCTATTTTTTCCTTATTGGTTTTTTTGGCGGTGCGAAATTTAAGCTTTAAAGACACCTGAATAGGAAAACTCGTCACTTCTAACAAAGTAAGAGGCGCAAGAAGACTCACCCTTGCGTGGAAGTCATTGTAAATACGAAACCCTGTGTAGCACCGTAAACCATAGAAGTTGTGCCATTCAACCTTCCCTCCAGGGGACATGAACGAGGCATTGGAAGAAAAGGAAAGAGAATTTACTAAGAAATTCAGGGGCTATCGCAGGAGAACCTAACGTATAGATACCTACGTGAGGCATTGCACTCGCCGGGTGTTCTTTAAATAGCAGCTATTCATAGAGAAAGTCTCGCGACAGAATGAATGAATGCTAGATGTCAGAAATGTGCTGGCACATCGTACGCGAATTCCCTAGACCTCGATATAAATACGTCTAGGCCACCTGTCTCTTTAATCCTGCTTCCCCGACACCCCTTTTGCTCGTATGGGACGCGTGCCACATTGGCTACTATTTGCAATTAATGAGGGAAATCCAAAGCAACGACAGATGCGATAAGACAAGAGTAACAACTGCTATCTCTCTGATCTTTCTCCAAGAAAGAACTTTTTTCTTTTTTAGTTCATTTAGGAATTCGTTTCAGGAGTTTGTTCTTGAAATTATTGCATGGTATGGAGGACAATAAATATATCATTATTGATAATCGTTTCTAGTATTTCAGTAATAAAAGAGAATAGTTGGTGGATGAAAGAGATCAAGTCCTTCGACCGAAGGTTAAACGCAAGATGCCGTTATTCGAAACGCGAATGGCTGCGGAGGTTCAACGACTGGCGCACAACGCGACTGCTACCCGTGCATTATCGTTCTTCATCGTATAAAATGTAGCTCAATGCGAACACGATTCATTGGGTCAATGAAACAATTCGATTCTTCGCGTAACCTTTAGCAACTTTGAAAGGGTAGTCCCAGCTTCCTGGTACATAATGTTCCCTCATCGGTATAAATTATGTTCAAATGACCAAATTCTCTTGTAATTGCCTTAGTTGGCAACTAAAAAATTGTGGTCAAGCTCGTTCTTTATTTCCCCAAGAACAATGCAATGAAATCCTCCCGATCATCGAGTTCTATACCTTCCGGCTCGCTGACAGACTCATTAACGCTGCCGTTTTCCATAGATTTAATGTTTCTCTGTCGATCGTAAACCCAAACCTAAAGTGTAACAAGCCGCAACATTGATCGAAAAATCTACAGACATACAATTTTCTTTGCATTTATCTGCATAAATTGGGTATTGACGTTTCTGCGCAGAATTAAAGCACATGCGAGTATGCTCTTCCAACATTAGTATCTCAGTTTGATATTAAGAGCAAGAACGAATCTAAAATGTATAGAAAGGGTATCAACACGTTTTTAATTTGAAAAATGGAGAACGAAGGTAGAAAAAAGGGGAAGTCGTTGCAATTACCATAGTGAAACACGAGCCATTGACTCACTGGTTCATTGTTCCCTGGGCTCGGTACGCCTTGCTAATATGACTCGGGTGCGACGTACGCACGCACGCACGACCACCCACGCGTCTTGACGACGCCGAGGATCGCTAATTAACGATGACCGTGCCCCGTTGCATTATTGTCTTGCAACGTACCAACAACCCACCTGTCTACAACGCGCTGCAGCTGCATTTCGCACAATGTAGAAGTGCTTTACAAGTGCGGGAGTGTGTGCTTGTAGAGTGGAGACTCTATAACAAGGTAACAAATGCGAGGTGCGTACCCTACGCATGTACCTATAAACGCGTCGACCGTTCTCCAACGCCGGAATAGTCGACAGGTTACCTCCCTACAGGGGATACTGGGATAGTCTACATCTTCCCATTAAACTTAACACGCATTTCCAAATTAACTACTTTGCCAAGCACTTGCCGGTGTCTTACTACCCGGTGTCTTTCGCAAAAGGATTTCTCCCAGTTTCCATGCGTAAATTACCCGTTAACACAAACCAGAACTAGGGTCTATCTTTACTGAAAAATCTTTTCAGACTAGCTATTTCTGATACAACTATACAAGTGCACGAAATTGGCGATTGCCGTCGAGTGCGAGGAACTGAAGGCTAATAATGCAATCACACGAGTAGTAATTACCTATGCGCACGTGTAGCAAACCAACTGTTTTTAATAGCGAAATATTTAATTAAAAAATAACTATTTTTTGTAGCGACTGCCCGAGAAAATTATTTATCACTTTTTTGACACTTGTTGACTTTTATCCGAAAATTCCGATTCCACTTTGTGATTTTAGCTAGATAGTACGGAAAACACTTATTTTATTTACGAATTATTTTTTATGTTATTTTATTTTTAAGATGGAATTAAATTAATAAATTATCTTCTTTTTTGTTTCAGGTATGTATAATTTGTGTACCTCTGATGTTCTCATACGATCTGCACTAGCGTAAGTTAAATGTATTTAAAGGTTGTAGATTCTTTTATCTTTTAATTGAATAGTTAAATTTGGAATACAATTTTTTACCATGATAGGGTAGTCATATAAACTAAGGTTTTGCCTAGATATTTATACTATCTGTCGATGTTTTGAATCCCAGTACCGTACGAATTCGCTTCAATTCTTTTAAATTTGATTCGCTGAAGTTTTCCCCAATGCATATGGTACGAGTTCACATCAGGAAACACAAAAGGATGAAAAAATTGTATAGAAATGAATACTCAAATAGAAACTTCTGAATTGCAATGGTGTTAAGGAAATAAGACTCTGAACTGAGAAACGTATAATTTGACATTTTATTTGTGGAATAAAATGCGGATTCCAACTCCAGTATTAGTTGTCAGGACAAAAGATGTTTTCCACTCTGGATTTATCCATCTGCTTCTTTTTTCTCACTTTTCTCCACCTTCCTTTTTCGCACGACTACTTGGCAGCGAAGGAAAGTCCTCGTATGAGAAACGCAGGTGCCAGCTGAAATTGGAGCGCCTTCTTCGTGTCTTATTTAGGAGCCTTGACAGGAGGGATACAAACGATTCGAAGTATATATCGCCTAGAGCCTGACCCGCGAAAACATTCTTTTTTCCACATATTATAGTCAATCACCAAAATCTTGCTCCTCAAAATCTTTTCCAACTCTTGCACTTTTACTATCCTGTCCTGCTAAACGCCTCTTTTCAAGGTAAGTGGGACACAAAAAAAGAGAGAGAAGAAAAAAAACTACTTTTCTCAAGTCTTAAGAGATCCGCTTTTATTGAGTAAAGAGCATATTGGGCCAGGTAGCATCCAAAGTGGTGATTATCGACTTTTCATCGTAATCTGCCGGAACAGCGCTTGGATGAAGAACTTCTGAATTTTGCAAAAATCTCTCTGAGCAGGCGAGTCCCGTAAGAGCGCGCTCTACAGAATCCAGGAATTAATACGATTCGACGAGCCCATCGTCTTCTTGGCGTTGACGTCGAAGCAGATTTTGTTCTTTGAGAAAATACCGACATTACTATTTTTTTTTAAAAAAGACCCGCGTTCACAAGCCTTGGCTATATGCAAGAGGTGTCGTGCTGTCTTTGGAAATAAACACGTACGGCTCTCTCGCTTATGCCACCTAGTCTGAAACGAAGACAGCAGTCGTTCTCGTGCTCATCAAGAAAAATTCGCAATACGTATTCTAGACAAGTCGAGTATATTCAACTCTTTATTATAAAAATTCTCTTAACCTACGAGCTCAGAATAACGAAAAGAGAAATTTTTTAATATTCTCAAGCTGCCAAAAAATGTATAAATATTTCAAAAGCCGCACTATTATTAATTTTATGATATAGTTTAACATTGTGTATGCTACAGTATTTTAAACTTTTTTATATCTTATCTGTGCAAAATTTTCAAAATCATTAGTGGAAAGACACAGTCCAACTTTATATTCATAGTTTAAAAAAAATAAAGTTTCCAATGACTTGCCATTATTGGAATTGATTTTATTACTTATACTTCTTGACTTCTTCTTGAAAACTTATAATTGTTGAAATTTCGCAGTCTCTTTGTTCTTTGAATTCTATGGGACTTCCCTTACCTTGAATTTTATTTAATTCTCATTCTCTTATTTAATTTCCATCGAGTTGCATTTATTTAAATTCATAATTTCAAGTTGATTTGATATCGCCAATCCAGATGTAAATCAATGTGTTAGATTTCTGAAGGCTCACTTCCAATTTATTTGTATTGATCCTGTTTTCGTGTTCTTATTAATTACAAAATTTTAGAATTCGTACTTATAAAAAGTAAGGAAAGGATAACGAGTTACTTATTTTGAAGAATTAACGGTATCGAAGCGTACTATGCTTAAATGATAACTGTAACTCTTTGCTTTTAAGTAATAACGTGTCGAAGAGCGTAAATACCAAGACATGATGAGATTAATAAACCGTTTTAATTAATAGAATCATGTGCAGCTGGATCTTCAGATCTAAGACGTAAAATATAACGGAAGATCCGAGAATCGTGGTTGTTGGAGGCATAGATGGTGGTGTAAGGAAGATTAGTCGAATCGAGTTTACAACGGATGAGCGTTGAGCTTTTAACCCATGACTCGCACATGCTAGTGTGTCTATACGTTTGTACCTACACTTGGTACCATTACGGCGTTAACTAAAACCGCGTGGGTAGAGGGCGCGAAAATACGATTAAACCTTGCTTAGCGGACTTGAGACGTGATACGAGATTCTCGCCGTCGCCAGGAAACGTCGCCTTTAATCGAATCGCATTAAGATTTAAGGACGCGCCGTGCAATAAATTACGTTACCTCCCCAAGGCGCTATCGATTCGATAGGCAAAGGACCGTTCGGAATAATGGCTACGAGTGCTAAAGGCGAACCGCAGAATTACTCACGCCCATCGGCTCGCTCGATCTCAATCACGCAACGATCGGCAAAGTCTTTCACGGACTCGAATCGTCACGCTGTGTATCCCGTAGGCGAGTTATCCATTACCCAAGTAAGGCCAATTCAAGGCCCTGATTCCAACGCTACAATCAACTGAAGCTACCCATTCGGTGATGCCTGACCCATACCTCATTCTCCGTCTTCTGTTTTCTGAAAATAGTAATAATCATCTTTGGTCAAATTTAATTCTCTATTGAATACCGAGATTTCATCTGTGTTTTGGTGCAACAGGATTTAATCTGATAACCCCATTCGCGATCGTTATAACAACACACGTAAGGATACAATTTGATCACCCCGGAAGAATCTTGAATCAAGGCTAGTCGCGTGATCCACTATCTTTCGCGATTCACCGAGAAAGCGGCTCTCTTGTATCTCATCCATACACAAGAACCGTATCGATACTTACGGTGCATCACTGTTTTTTAATTCCTGCTCACGACATTCGTCAATCGATTGAATCTCGAAGATCGTGATCTTTCATCGATAAAGATCAGAATCAAACATGAAGCTTTGCCCTCCATTCTTTACCACAAACCGTGGAAATTGCAGGTTTATAAAACCCATAAACGATTTGTTAAAAACTAGTAAAACAATGCTCCAATTTGCGTTTTACTACTTCTACTTGTAGAAACGTGGAACCTAATTCTTTCGTTCTATTCGTAAGACGCATTGTTCTTCGTAAAGTGAATTTTCACGAGCTTGATCGCCTCGAATGTATGGACAGAGATGTATAGCCCTTAATCCTCTCTCTCTCTCTCTCTCTCTCTCTCTCTCTGTCTCTCCCTGGTTTCGGGGTGTGAAGAACAGAGATGGTATGGGGAGAAAAAGTAGAAGGCCACTTAAGATCGAAAAGATTGGAGGCAGCTCCAGAATTTTCTCGCGGATGCCTTTTTGCTCCGCGCTCGGGGTTGAAATGAGACTCAAATTAAAAACTATAAATCAGGTACAGAGGTCACGCGGGGCAAGCATTGCCTAAGAAACGGCCCAGAGATACTCGTTGGAAGAAAAGAAGCGAGATGGACAAACTCGGTGAGTACCAAGGCGTGAGAGGAAGCGGAAGCAAATAAATAAAATGAGGAAAGAAAAAAATTAAAAGAGCAGAGTAAAAAAGGCAGTGAAAAAAAGAGGTCAGCAAAAAGGAAGAGGAGGATGAGAGAGCGTGGAATATCCGCAGAGGTGGTGGATGCAACCTGAAAATATTACTGTGTGGCAACGTGGGTGGATGTAAAGGGGGAAAGTCGCGGCCACAATGTGCAGTGTGCACACGCGAATGCACCTTCTTTTACCTTTTCCATTTCTAAAAAGTAACAACAGTGCGGGATAGGAATATGTGGTGAGACCTCGACAGTAGGTTGGCAGGTAGGTAGGTTGGTAGGAATGCAGGTACGACACTATTGTTATTGCTTTCGCGGACTTGGATGCAACGAGTCGAGTACTTCCAGCAAAACCAAGCGTTTTTAGTTAACCTACCTTAAAGCCGTATTTGCATTCGCGTCACTTGCTTCATGAATACTCTAGGGACGAATCTGACCTATTATAACTTCTCTTCAACGTACTTATGTTTATCAATGTTTCTCCAAGTAATAGTCTTAAATAAAAATTGAAGTTACACCGCAGAAGTTTTTACTGTGTTGTGGTTCTTGTTGCCTATACAGACCGTGCACAAGTTCCAATAAACGTTAGTACCATGCTTCTGAATGTTTATTTTCCATCTGGACGATCAACATCTAAAATAAGACAATTACGTTTTTTCAGCAACAGTTCATCCCGGAGATGCAAGAGTCAAAATTAATAGACAAACTTCGCTGGATATTTTACTTGAAAACATCATTCCGACACAATGGCTTCGTTCGCCGACGTTACGCTTCGAGGAATGTTTTCCGATATTTATCCTTTCTCCAGAAAGTACGACTACTGAACTTCTTCAACGCGTGTTTCCTCTACTGAACACCTTGAAGTATCTTCTCGTCTGGAGAAACTCATTCTTTTGTTTAAATCTTCCGAATGCATTTTACTCGGGTTCACAATTTTTTCTCCAAGTGAATCTCTTGTTCTAAACATGATGTATAAATAAAACTGGATCTGCGTCATCTCGGAACGAAAACAATAAGAGGGGGAGGAGAAAAAGTGTGAATTGAAAGGGGAAAATTCGTTCTAGGGAAGCAGTATCGGAGACAAAGTCCTAACGACTTGTTTCGCGGAGGCACGTACACTCCCACTTAGATACATTCCGAGGCAAGATCAGAGTGCTCAGGAAGAGCGGGTAATCGAATAGTTGATCGCTGTAGCGTGTCGGAAGAAAAATGACGACTAGTAGTTAGCAATAATACGCGATCGAGTGAGGGATATAGTGGACGATAGTTAGAGCTAAGAATTCTTCTGATTACTGATCCACTCACAGCAAAGCGAGAGCGACGCTTCGCGTTAAATATGCGTCGTTGGAAGACAAATTGCTCTTTAAGCCAGAGCCAGTCAGCCTGGTATTGTAATGATCTAATAAAAGTGATTACGCTGTTATGCAGTAATGCGTTTACCTTCTCACAAGTACACCATTAGAACGCCTTTCATAATTCCAAGCTCCTCTGGTATCATCAACAAAGAGCGCTTTTATTTATTAAGAAAAACGTTTAAAATTAATGCGTTAATTTGTAACATCTAGTCAAAATTATCTTGTGTAATGTTTTCTACCATCTCAAAAGCGAATCGCGATGATTTTCTTGCGATCCTTAAGAAGGTTGAGAACTTAAGAGTCCAGAGTTGTGTAAAAATATTCTTGAATCAAAGCTATTTCTTTTTGAGTAAACAATCCAGCCAACAGTTCCCTGGAGTCTCGTGCCTCTGCAAGTCCTTTTTCGTGTACTGTAACAGTCCTTTCCCGAGTTAGTAGCGAAAATTCGCATCTGCTTCTCGTCACTCGTGCAAATGCCCATTTTAGGCTGAGTAAACTCGCGTTCTTTTCCGCAGAATAGCTCATCGAACAAACTTTTTCAAGACTTTCCAGAATTGTAGGAGAGAACTGTCGAGCGTGTGGGTAATCGTCGTTCTTGGATGATTACTGGGATCACAGAACGAGTGTCAAGTTTTTAACCACGTATATGGAAAGGCATCCTTGAAGAGTGGCGGTCCAGGTTTTTAGCTTGGGATTAGCTAGTTTTGATACTTCACGTACAGAAGTTCCTTTCTGAGAAGTATAAGAAACCCGTTTTCCTTTATGAAATTAAAATGAATGGCGAATTTATTAAAGCTCTAAGAATGAAACTTTTATGAGATGACATACAACCCAAAAAAATCAGTGAAGATCACTAATGAGGAAGAAACTCTATGATGCAAATCTCGTCCAGAAACTTGCTGGAATCCGATTCTTGGGGAATTTTAAATTTCATGCTTGATAGTTGATCGACACGGAGATTCTGGATGATACTTTAAACGCTTTCCGCAGTTCGCAGGAGCTGCCGGCGCCAAATTAATCTTCGGTTTTCGTGGGATATCCTGGAGCAGTTTTGAACAAAGTTCTGTTAAAGCTGACGGTTAGACGTATCTTAAGAACTCGTTCAACTGCACTGGAAATGCGAAAGGGAGGATCTTCTATCTTCGACTTCTAATATCGTTAGCTCGTTATGTAACACCTGTCTAACAGTGTCTATGCTTGTGGAAAGAATTTGAGTATTCTAGCAATGATGCATCGATCCAACTGTCGAAACCAATCTTCAGCCAGCTTTATATTCAAAGCCACTGATTAAATTGTTTATCAAATAGGAAAAAACTCTTTCAAACTTCTGAGAGTTCAAAAATTATAAGTATAGAGACAGGAATTAAACAATATTCACGATGCAGCATTGGTCACTCATTAATTTCCATTGAGGTGAGTTTTAAAAATATTACAGGACTGAAATTTAAATTTGAATATCAATTCAAATCTGAAAGATTCAGAGGGCAAAGAATGGAATGGGTTGATTGCAGTTGGAGTAAAAACAGTGCTTGTACGGGGATTTGAGCATCGCGGAGGATTTTCTACATGTCACTAATTGCATTTGCCTACAATTTCCCACAACGAGAGAGCGTTATAAGTAAATGCGCTTTTATTCACTTGAAATGAAGTTTGAAATTCGACTTGCACGCTAGCGCTTTCTGAATTTTACACGTTCCCTCGGCGACGGTTTCCTCTCTGTAGGCACAATTTATATGGTATGTGAAATACGAAGGTGCACCAGTTGGAACCACAAACGAAAAGAAGAAAGCGACCGACGAACCAAACCAATCTTTTCTGGGCACGCGCGTGAAATATAGTCGCGCGGCGAAATTAGTGTCCGTTCTAAAATTTCGCATTGTAGAGGTCATTCGCCATGAAAATACGACACCGAGTGGTTATCACATTAAAAGTTATGCGACTCTATTAAACCCTAAAGAGACAGAATTGCAAAACACGGTTTTGAAATTGTCATTTCAGATGAACTAATAGTAGAATTTATTATTTGGTAATGGGAATTTGAAAACGCATGTTTACATCGTAAATTAGGAGCTAAAATCAAGATTAAGGAAAAACGGCACTAAGCCTGAAAAGTGGCTGCATTCTGTGGATTAAAATGCAGAGTGTTTAACCAAATCCGACTTCTTGAGGAAAAATCAGGACGTTACATTTTTTATACATTCGGGGACACGTTTTCTTCCCTCGCTTTTCCCATTCTTGAAGCGTGCGAGCGCTATTTCTTTGCCCCAGATCCATAGAAAACGTGTGCAAACTGCAGCAGCTTCGGCGGCTCTTTTATTCCTTCTTGATACTTTGATTAATCGGTTGGGAAATAAATAATACCTGGAAGAAAGCGTGACTGGTCTACACACTCGCCGCCTGCATATCAACACTGGATGGTTTTGAATGACCCTCCTAGCTTTCAAACATTAAGAATGGGCATTTAGACTTGGAACGATGAACGAGAAGTCAAGTTTCTTACGTAAAATTAAGAAAATGAAAACGAACACAACACCATGGAAAGTTATTTATAACAATAAAATGCTCATTCGGAATTTTTTGAGCAATAAAACGTGGACGACACTTGTAAACTTTAGCATATGGGTACAGAGTACATTGGAGCTTGTGAATCATGATAAGAAATTGCGTAGAATCGAACTTCTAGGTAAGGAAGGCCTTTAGTGGAATGGCTCTCGGAAGCCTCGGGACTTAAATCGAGTATAAACGCATATAACAGTACAGAACTAAATATCAGCTTGTTTGATCTCAGACGATGAAAATAACTTGTAATCGCATGGTTCATACTTTAGATGCAACATTCGAAATAAATATTTTCACTTCACGAGTGGTCAGTGCACTCCATGCTCGGGCACGAATAGACATTAAAACCAAGGGCAGCTGCGAAATGCTGTCTACGAATTATGAGCATAATTCGAGGAATAATTTGTAATAACGCTTCTCGTTATGAAGCCCTTTCTAGGTTATTTTTTTCGTCTGATGAGCACTATTTAAGGTCCCGGTGGGAATCGTAAAACGTGTACCAAAGTCGTTCATGAGCTCCCATATTATGTCTTAAACTCTGACGAGAGTCTAAATTTGTAACGAGGATGTAATTTTCTACGACGAACTTTTATTGTAAATTATGGTGGAAAGAGATTATAATATTTAAGTGGAATAGTAGATCACACCTCCGAGTCCAGTCAACATTTCCTCAGTGTTTTTATGGTTCCCTGAAGTACGTCACATATTTTTTAGTTCACAAATTGCGTATAAAAATGCAGACATAGGCGAAAGTAATTTTCGTTGATACTTTTTCTTACGCCCAGTAATTGCCGGAAATTTATTTGTATTATATTTTGCGTTGTCGGAAACAAAAACATTTTCGATTTCGAATACAATTCAAATCCACTTACTTTTAATTCAAATGTTCATTTTGAACTTTCTTAAAGAATTGCTTTGTAGTAATAATAAATAACTGAATATCGTCTTCAACTAAAAGATAATCTTATAATAAATCATTCTACATTTTAATTCGTTTTCATGTTAAATTTACAGCCAAAACCTTAAGAAATTTTATTTCTAGTTTCTAAAAGTGATAAATAACTGGAATATTTACGAGGCTGCTTGACAATTGCATAATTCTCGGTTCTATGGACTCAATCATGTTTCTTAAATCATGAATTCTGGTGAAAGATTAGATTAGATGGTAGTATTATAAATCAGGAAGATTAGGTTAATTTGGACGGTAATAACCGAGCATGTGATTCAGTGTCGGGCATTTCTCTTTCTAATGTACTAATATGTAAATTAAAAGTAGTTTCTTATATTTTAGTCCTCTAACCTTGAGTTGGAATATAAAACTTGTGAGAAAATCATCATTCTTGCCTGAAATAGGGAATTTTCAAAGGCATTACAATTCTTCTTTGGAACAGGGCATTTTCAAAAAGAATTTTGATTTTAAATTTCGACAATTATAATTTTGAGTTTGCAAATAGGAATATCCGTGAAGAATTATGTTTTTATTTTATGTTGAATTAAAACAGGAAATTTTATTAAAACTTACAATTTTTATTCTAGGACAGGGAAATTCCGTATAGAATTATAGTGTTGTCTCCGAACAGGTAATTTTTGGCAGTAAAGTTATAAACGTTCAAGTAAACGAAATTTTTTTCTGTTAGTTTTGCAAACTAGAAACTATAAAAATATTACTGAAGAAACTTATTTTGCATTATTTTAAATTTTAGTTGAAACAATATTTATAGCTAAAATAGAATTGGAAAAGAATATCTCGTTCATTCTGACTTGAAACAAGGAATTTCCGTAAAGAATTTATTATAATTTTCACTTTTGAACAGGGAATTTCCATAAAGGATCAGAATACAATCTTTAGGACAGAAAATTGCCGTAAATCAAAATCGTTATTCTCATGGTCAAAAATGATCTGAAGTTCTCACTCAGAATTATAATTCTCTTCCAAAATTTCCTATGCTGGATCATTTGTGAAACTATATTGGACTATCGGCGGCAGTCTTAGGGGCGATTTCTAGCCCGTTGGCGATAAGCGTTTCCTTCTGGGTTAAAGCCCAAGTCGTTCCTGACCTGGCTTCAAACGAGGGGCTCTGGGCTTACTCGTCTAAACTCTAAACCGCGCCTGGCGATGCTGCAACGACCATGGCGACGTTTATTATATCGCCGGTCATAAATAACGAAAGTAGCAACGGCAGTCCTGTAACTCGGCCTTCTAGCCCACAGGGCTCGGTAGAAGCAAGTGAAAAACGACGTCAGAAGCTGGTGATGCTGAGGTTAACGGTGTTGCGGAAATGCCGGTCGAAATGCGTGGGCGCGATGCGAGTGTTCACGGCATTTCCGACTGCACGTCGTCGACATTCGCGGACCCTTCTTATTGCCACGACCTCCACTCTCCTTGCCTTTTATTCTCTTTCTCTGACCCTTCCAGCTGCTCCCCCATCCTTTTACTCGACCACCCACTTTTCGCTACTTTCCTTCCCCCGGTCTTCTCTCCACGCGTCGCGACGACTTCAATATAATTAATTATGACCGCCCGAAGGAGGGTGAACGGTATAAATTACGCAATTTAAAGCTCAAGCTAGTAAATTCAACTTAAGGGCGCTCCTCTCCAGAAACAAGAGGGAGAACTTGCAAGCCTTAAAAGTCTCAACTGGCATGGCGATTAAACGATCCTGAGAATCTACTTTATTAAAAGCGATAATAGTGTTTCGTTGGGAAAATAATTCTCCAAATTGACCCTGATATAAAGCTTTATCTCTGCCGGAAACAATTCCTGATTATGCAAAATCGCAACTGCTCACAGCACTCAGGGGCTATTCTCTCTCTGTAGGTAACTAACGTGACTGCCACTGATTCCCAATGAGTACAAGAGAGA
Organism: Druon quercuslanigerum; assembly: GCA_010014905.2. Taxonomy (NCBI): domain Eukaryota; kingdom Metazoa; phylum Arthropoda; class Insecta; order Hymenoptera; family Cynipidae; genus Druon; species Druon quercuslanigerum. The sequence goes on from JAAAKG020140838.1 coordinate 71,174, forward strand.
AGCAGACCTTGCAAAATGATAAAAGAACAGGAGTGATAAATAAAGATAGACTGACGTTGAGTAACAGAGTGAGCGCAGCTTCTTGCGGGGCACATTCATTAAAAACTTTCTTTGGAAAAGAGGAATGTATAATAAAGAAAACCCGTCCTGTTTTACTCTCCACTTTAAAGTCTAGCCAGCTAGAAACATAAGTTCTCGAAACCCTCAGCTATAATTGTCTTTTCAATCTAAAAATAATAATGATAAATATGCTGAAAAATATACTTCTTAGCATATAACCAGGAAAATTTTCTAAAATAATTAATACGAGTTTTTAAAGTACTCTCAAGATTTCTATCAAATTCTAGATTTATAAATCGTTTTGCGTATATATACGTCACTTCGAGAATTTATTAAATACATGGCACTTTTGTCATACAATCGTGTATGTAAATTTAGAGGCTGCTGTATAATTCGTCGATTCCTCGGTCGTAAAAAAGGTTAACATGCAAATTACCGTAGCAAATTTGTTGTTATGGCAATCGGTCATCCTTGATTATAACATGACTTCGTTCCTCCGAAGCTCCTAATTTCTATCCTCGGCGCCAGGGAATATTTGCCCATGAGTAGCCTGATTTTATATGCAAGAACGAGACGGAAACTGGTATATGCGAGAAAAGGGATAGTAGTATAGAACAGACGCTGAAAATCTCGATTTATCTCGTACCTCGAGGGTAATGATACTTAGATAGTAATAAATGTTCGTGTGAGTATTGGTTGAAGATCTTGTCCTCAGATGATTACACCTCCAAGCTTGTGTAAATGTGTACACGCATGAGAATAATAACGTTGACATCACCGCCTCGGAAGAGCGATGCGCCTGCTTATATTCCCGCATATAATTCGAAAGTACTGCCACTTTACTAATCCTCACTTCATGGCCCCTGCCTGAGCCCAGAAATATTAATTTGCGCCTTAAGCCACAAACGCGTCAAAAACGCTTATTAACGCGTCGGCATGGTCAATGACGATAAGGGTCTTACGACGCAGACAATATAGGGGAGGAATTCCAAGAGATTCTCTTCTTGTTTCCAATGGCCGGTACGGCTTTAGGCACGCGTGCTAGATAAACAAGGGTGACCACCCCTCATCAAATTCACTAGTAGGTACTCTCTCAAATGGGGAAGTTCTTGTACGCTATAATGAATTCTATTTGCACATATTTTATTTCGCGTTTCTTACACCCCGAGTGTTGTTTTTTTAAGCTAGTGCTTCTTAAATCAATTTAGTTTGATGGATCGAAGAAATAGGTTTCGGAAATAATGTATATCTCTGTTTGTGTAAATAATGCTCGTTTAATCTATCATCTGTCGACTGACCAAGGGTGTCAGAAATGGGTCAGAAATTTTATTATTATATAATACCATGAAGCAAAATCCCTTTGGGTTGAGCGTACCTCACTCAGTTCTAGCCTCGTTATAGTGTCGGGGATCAAGGAGTTCATATGAGAAAAGTGAGAGAGGGAATTGTAGAGAAATTATGAGAGGGTGGATAGATTTTTTAATTAATCCAGAATTCCCGGTTAGCTTATTTAAATAACACGTCTCTTCCACAACACTGCCTATACCCTGGTCTCTGATCAATCTCTCTAGAATTAACTCCAGGCTAGGAGTTTCAAAAAGTCATCATGTGTCATAGATCACACAAAAATACGCAAGCATGCTGATGCTTACATATAGTGAGATTCATACCCTTTTCTCTAATAATTTAAGATTTAAAAAAAAAATCTGAAGGGTCTTAAAGCTTGTTAATTAAACATAAACATTGCAGAAACTATGTCTTTGAAGTATTTATTGGGATCTTTGGGTTCTAACGTTTTTGTCCGATTTCACTGGCGTTTTTAATTTTCATGACTTTGGATGCATCGCACAAACCGTTGTGCTGGGTGGGACATGAAACGAGGACATTCAACCCAGGATGGAATGGTAGGAGAAAAAAGCGCGGTATAATCATATTTAATATCCTCGTAAAAATGTACATTTATATACCGAATTCGAGAGAGAAGACGACCGCGCGAAGGCAGATCGTAAAGCGGGGAGAATAATTAACGAGAAGACGAAGAATACTTTGACCAAAATGATGGAACGTCATTGCGAATTAAAAGATCTTCTTACGTTCAATTCGTGTATTCGTTCCCCCGTGGTGTGGGGTAAACAGTCCAGATTTATCACTTAAAAAATCTTAAAAACTTTTTTGCAAAGTAGGAATATCCGAGGACCCCGTAACTTTTTTCTCATTTTCCACTTTATTCAATCCGTTATTGCGGTTGATATGTCTTTTATATTCCCATTTCATAAAAAACTATTTTTCTCACCACTCACAAAAAGATAGAAATCATCAAACTCATAAAAAGCTGATGGAAATTTTTTTCACGGTTTATTTAACTTCCTGAGAACTTAAATCATGTTCATTATATCAGATTATCTGAAGTCCTTTGATTTAATAATGATGTACGTTACTTAAACTCTGATTGAGTAAATCCATTGAAAAACTTGCAGTACTTATTGTTTTAAAACTGAACTGCGCGAATATACATTCTATGTCCTTCGTTTGTGTATAAAAAAAACATCGAACTTATGAAGGCATTGAGAGCCAATGCCTGAAGAGGGCTAGAGAAGAAACAATGCTATTCTTGGAGGCAATGTGTGTTGGAACTTCGTTCATCCAAAAAGAGTAGCTCACGGCGGAAATGTTTATCGACACGTATTGAGACGTGAGTGCGTCGTCTATTGGATTCGCTTTCTTTGTTTGCGTGGCTTTCGTCCCGTGAAAAAGTGCCTACACCATGCTTGTATGGCTTGAATCGAAAATCACGAAAAAGAACTGGGAACAAAAACGACCACGCACCTATTCGACAAATGTCAGTTTGGTAGCGTTTGTATCAGCCTCTTCTCTGTTTGTGTTTTGTACATTCTACCAGCATGTATAGGTACAACCATTGTACCAACATCATATGAAAGCTCGGAAGTCCAATAGATACAATTGGTTTCCTTCCATGCATTGCATCCCAATTCAGAAATTAAATTGCTAAACATTTTGATTCAAAGGAACATTCAAGTTAAAAAAACGTTTATAATTAGGAAATGATTTAGCATATGAATTTTTGGTATTCTACAAAATTCTGAAATCTTTTTAAGGCGATGTAAGTAATATCCTGACTACTATGAGCATGAGGCAAAATTATATAGCTGCAACGATATTAGATTGCAGCCGGCATTTCGTCTAGAGTGCGGAACCAACCGCTGAAATGAGAGAACGAGAAGCAGAGATACCTATGTGCGCAGAAAGCAAACGATGTTGGTTATATTGCATGTCGGTATAACATACACTTGATTTATGTCGTATGGTGGCATACGACATTATGCGGATCATCCTGGGACCTACATTACATTTCCAACGGTCAGAGATACCCACCAGTCAGCGATTTATATACCCGGGGAATGGTGAAGTTGGGAATTTGATTCTTTCTTTCTCAAGATAACGTCTTATCTGGCAACATGTTATTTCCTGTCGTTCAAACACTTAAATTTGCCAAATTTTAATTTTTCGATAAATTTAAACAGCACTAGTTAAGACTTTTTGTAAAGGACAGTCTCATTCGAAAGTTATTTCTCATTGCAATATTAAAGAAGTAGTTACAGTTGTTTTGCTTCTTTACCATTTTCTATAATGAAAGTTGTGCTTCCAGTAAAGTCTCTTTCAAAAATTTACTCGCATCTAATACATTGAAATGCTGTTTCTAGGAAGTAGAATAATAGAGCTTAGTTTAGAGACTTGCAACAGTTTCGAACTGATTATTTTAAGGTAGTATATCTGCAGGACAGTTTCATTCATGATCAAGTTCTACTTTCTCTTCAGTAGAGACCATAATGAATCCCTAATTCATATAAAGTAAATCAGTCCTTCTTTATTTAAGCATCTCTCAACCTTTTTGTCGTTTAATTCTTTAAAATATATTTACAGATTATATTGTTCGCTCCATTATAGTATCAAAGAGCCTCGCAAACAAGCTTATAATCCCTTTTAAAAATTACGGTCTTGGAAAGGAGACTGCTTTTTAATGAAAATACGCAAACGAGGGGATTACTCAAAACATAAATAAAGACCTATAGAATACGACGTAACACAAAGTCGCACTTGAACGCAAGGACTTCGAGAGCTTTAAGACACGATTATGCGAAGTTATCCCTTGATTTCTCGCCAAAGAGATCTTGGCTTGCTACCCGTAAGCTGAAGTATTCAACTTCGTTAAAAGTCCACGGCAGACGTCTCAGCGTTGTCGTCATCCGGTCTCAGGAGTACAGACTCTCGAAAGGCCCTAGCAGTGTCGCAGAGCTGGATATCTTGAGGCAGCCGAAGGAAGCTGCGTTGCAGAGGGAAGAACCGGTTTCCTGGGTATAACCGAGCTCTTCTCTCCTCGGACTGCCGTGGTCGAGCCAAGCCAAGTCGAGGTTACTACAGGCCATTGCCTAAAGTCCTAAGCCAAAGTAAACCCTCTCTTCTACTTATTTTCTCCTCTCTCTCTCCTCCCCACCTTGCACATTTTACTCTCCTCTCATCTTCTCTTGGTGGCTGCGATTCATCCTTCGTCGTCTTTCCTTCGCTGCAACCTCTCAAGATACCCGGCTCTCGTCTCTTTCAAACTCTTCGAGAAGGAAGACAGGAGAGAGGATCTTAAACCCTGCTTCCGTGACCGCGCGGGCACGAAAGACTTATACCCATTCATCGAAGAAAGTGCACTCTGTCGATTCTCCTCTCGTTGAAGTCTCGTAATTAGCTTCTACGATAATTAATGACTGTCGGAAATTGAGGTTTCAGAGCCTCGTGTTGAACTTATGCAAATTCTTTTCAATTAAATCTTTGTTTATTCAATTTGATGCCTCGTCAGAGTGGTTTAATGTATATTGTTTTCCTTTGGAATGCCTGGGCCCATAACTTGTCACAAATTAGTGATGTGGAATCTGATGACAGTATAAATTAACATTGTTCTTTCTTTTAGTTTAAAGGAATATATTCATCAGTGCTCCTGGCCTTCTATAAAGAACATTGGAAATTAAAAGCACGATCTTTCTGATGCTCTATTTTCGTTCACAATCCTGTTTTTGCAGCATTCGCAAAGCACTCGAGGTCTTTGGAATTTCAAGCGATCTGAGAAAACCAGAACGCTTCGCTTAATTCTCGCGTTGCTTTGGGCATCTGTCGATCTAGAGTTAACGCCAGGATGCCTTGAAAAGCGTTCGCGCAATTAAAACGAGACGCCCCTTTGCAAAGCGACCTCTCTCAATGTTCCGAATCAACTTAGATGTTGCTCGCAATCCGTTCTCCGTGTGCACTTACTTCATTTCCTTTGATTCGCTCCTGCAATCGCCCCCCCCTCCTCTTCTCCCAAAAAAAGATTCTGATTGCAGGGGTCGAATAAAATAATGATGTTCCTTCGATTTAGAGATGAATTTATAAAAAATAATCAACGTCATTATAATTGTGATTACTTATGAACACTTTCATTCAATTATTTTTTCCACTATTTGCAACGGAGATCTTGAATGAGTTATTTTAATCAAAATTTGTATTTCTGTTTCAGGTATGTACCAGAATTTATATCTCTCCTGCAATGAGGGTAACGTAAGAATTAGTTATTATTAAGAATCATATACGATAAACAAGGATTTTTTTTGTACTGACTTTAAGTTAATGAAATATGAGCAATTTTCAAAAGTCACGTACTGTAATTTGCTTTCGATATTTTGTAGAAAATATTAAATAGGCCACTCGCTGAAATTCTTCCTTATCTCAATCTAAGTGGAAATACTGGTCCATATGCCGGTTCCACAATGATTCTCCAGCTACCGAGAATCTAATACTCCAGGGCTTGCGTCAAAGTGCATTCTCAAAAGTGATTTACATCTTGGCGTTTATGATTCTCTCAAAACGCCCTCGAAAGCGGTATAGTAGACACACATGCACACTGTGTCCCCATATAATTCCGGGCGCGCGAGTTACGATCTCGAGAAAAGTCTTGGGCACTCGAAAGCACATATAATACGCGGTAGTAGCAAAGAGAATAAGAAATAGTCGTATTTCACTATGGTGCACATTACTATTTCTCGCTGTAAAGTTCTCATGCGTAGCGGATAAATCAAATCGCTCAAATGCACTTTCATTTCAAATGAATCCATAATTAACGAGCAGCCGCGATGGTAGGAAACCTGGAACAGTAATATTCGCGTCATCATCTTTTTATGTGTTTCAGCAAATTTATTTGGTAAATAAAGTCAGTCCGAATGGGAAACGTGACTAGCGGCTGAATAATTATTAAGCTCCAGAGCCTCAAAGTAAAATAGTTGATACATGCTAATATTTTTTTAAATATTTTTTTCTTTTAATACGCTAGAATGTTTGGTTTTGGTAACTCTTGAATTCATGCATTTGCGCAATTCTTCACAAATGTGACGAATAACGCTTCATTTACTTTTTTCATTTCGCGAAAGTTAGTATCTCGGCATGATAGCGAATAGAGAAAGGTGAATTACGAGCACAAATGGAAAAAATGCAAGCATCTTTTGTTACAAAAGGTGGCAGTAGACACAACGTATAAAAGCGGATGAAACGAAACGGACCGCGAAAGTTGTACCATAGGTTTTCGAGCGCGTACACGGCAGTCATAAAACACGCCTGGGTCTCTATTCTATATTGCTGCTATATCTATAAAGGCGCTAGGTGTCCATCGATATTCAGAAATTATAGCCGTAACCGACTACGAGCAGACTCGTCTGTGTAAACTGTGGATAAACTGCTATCCAAGTGTTTGTTTTGAGAGTGTAAAACGGTTTCGATAAAAAAGCGCATCCTCGCGGTACATTCGTTGGTTTGCCTATTGCCAAAAAAAAACATTCCGCTTATTGCTGGATTTGATTGCAAAATTCTACTCGCGGATTTGGGGAAAACATTTTCGTGTTCAGTTCATGTGTGGTCAGCAATTTGATTGTCTACGTCTCTTTTTTTTGAGAAAGGAATCTTCTGACCTGATTTATCAGATTCACAAATTAAATTTAGTTTTCTCAAGGTCTCTACTAAAACGACCATTTTTGCCAATATTTAATTTTTATTGCATTCATAAGGGTATCTGATCAATACCAAAACGTTGGTAAATTGTAAATGATTTTATCCTTTAAAGGTGAAAAAATAATCCTAATTTATTTTTTATAAAATTGAATAATTTAAAGTTGTCAAAAGTGGAATGTTTTTCCATTTGTGAGTATCGTAATGGAAAATATCAAGCAGGAAGTTGTGGATGGTATATCACCAAGCAGGGGGTGCGTTCGAACGCACGCAAAGCCCCATAGTGGATTACATAGTGAGCCTGTATTAATGCATTCGATTGAATATTCGTGCGGGGCCACCCGTCGTCTTTTAGCGTGCTGCGACGATCCCGCACCCTCGCCCTGTATATACGTATATTACGTATCCCTCAGTACTCGACTTAGCCCGATTTAAATGCCGAAGGGCCAGGAGTACGAACCCACCGAAAGGCTGGATTATCGTTTATCGGTCTATCCTGGCTCGGCTTTATCGCCGAGTAAGTGTATCGCTTCCCTTCGCGAAACTGTTTCAACCAACTTGTATATGTTTCTATGTAGGTGTATACATTTCTGCGGAAGTGTAAGATCTAGGCAGTTATACGCACGTGCGAGATATCTTCCCACCGCCAAGGCAAATAGTATCACGAAATTGTTGCTTCATGAAAAATAGTAGACGCCCCTCTCGATATTGCGGTTCCTATTAGAAGGGGAATATGATTTTCTCGAAAATCAAACGTTGAACTTGATTGTATTGTGATTAAACTCCAAGAGTTGGCATTCAAAGGAAATGTATTTCAAAATACATCAAGGTAGTTTGATCTCAACAGAACCATAAGTAGATAGGCAGGAAGTTTTGGATCCATATTCCTACCTTACCAACTTCGAGAAGCTTCTAACTGTATTGGTTTATGTCCGTGTTGAATTTTCGAGAAAAGTGGTTTGCGTCCGTGTTAAGTTTCTAGAATATTCTCGGAGAGTCCTGATATCAGCTGTGGAATGTTCTCGATGTCGGTAAAATAGGGCAGGTACAGTACCCTCTGAGGTCATGAGGACCCTCTGAGAATATTCTAGAAACTTAGCACGGACACAACCAATTTTCTAGAAAATTTAGCACGAATATGAATCACTACAGCTAGCAGCTTCACGAAGTCGGTAAGGTAGGAATCTTGATCCAGCAACCCCGTGCTTATCTACTCCCGTACAAAATTTAGTTTTGCTTCTTCGTGCGAGTACCTATCTTTAAAAACTCTAAAAAATAATAGCATTTCAACTAATATTTCATGGTTATTTTTTCGGGACAATCCCATCCAAATGTATTTAATTTTCGGAAAAGTTGAAAGTCTCAACACCTGCTTTTTATTAATTTCTCGATTGGGAACTTTTCTTTTTTTAAATTTAAGTCAGGCATTTTTTAGTGATGAATTTGTTAAATAATTGATTTTAAATAAAGAACACAGGACTTTCAAATCCTAAGTTCTAAGTCGAACTGCTTCTGGGGTTTTGCATCCCTGTAAATAACAATGGGCACAAGCACACGTGTTTGCATGTAACTTCGCACGTCCACCTATTCCCTAGTCGATACGTAGAAGAACACCTACATCGTGATCGGCGGTAAGTCGACGCGAATTGTCCCCTTGGATTACCATCCCACTTGCATGCTCTAAGCTGATTTACAAACGCATATCCGTATTTTGCTATCGATACCTTTGTAATTCCGTCATCTGACTGTCCGTATAACGTAGAGGGTAATATGAGCATTTGTGGTGCTTGACGTGATGATAAATTATCGGGCATGTATTACGTTCCGAAACGACTAAATTCTCCAGAATTACCATCGATAATTATGGAACTGCGTTAGTCTCGATCATTGGGAAGCCTGAATATAAATAATTATAGAATACATTTAATGTGCGGGGATGGAATAATTTCTCAAAAAGTATGAAAAATGTTTTATTTAAACAAGTTCTGTTGAAAGATTTTGTATCTATTTCAGTATGTACAGCTGAATTATTGTTGAGGAAATGTTTACATTTGAAAAATTGAAGAGAAGTATGAATTAATGTTTATAGAGAAAGATTTTCAATCAGTGCAGTCTGTGCGCGTGACAGTTTATATAATTGGGTCAAGTGTTTAACAGCACTTATGTCGTATAGTAGCCTAAAACATTCAAATTGCACAGCGATACATTGTTTTTAATGGCATAATTAATTGAATAGTTAATTAGAATTCTATATTATAATGTTAAAAACTGCATAAAGTGCTCATGACAGCTTACGTAATTATTACACTGAAAGATTCAGCATGAACTATTATTAGTTTTGTTTGTTGTTTCACAGTCAACATTGAAACACGAAACATCATGAATACTTTACTACAACTTCAAACGGCATTCACCGTTTAATTTGCCTCAAATTTGAGAGCTTTCGAGTTCAAAAGCCCTTTTGAATGTATGCTGCGTGTATGAACTTAAAACTGTTTTAATTTGAAAGAGATGTCAATTAGAGAACGTTTCAATTTTAAAAGTGCGCTTAATTTCCATGCCTCTTTTTCATTTATGGAACCAAAAAGAAGCTCCTTTCATGAAAATATAAAACTCCATGAGCAACGCCAGCAATAAACGTACCACCACCTCTTGGTTATGAGCCGATGAAACCGGTGACGCGAGATAGGCATGCAGGTATCGCACATTAGGCATCCGTTTGATCAGCGGGCCTTAATCTTAACGCGAGGCGTTGGGTGGGTCAGGAAGGGGTTTGGATGAGGTGGTTTAAAGTCAGCCCAGCGCGTTCAGCAGAGCCCCGGTTTTTGTCAGCTAAAATTTATGTTTTAATAATAATCACCGTGACATCGATACTCACGTGGATCGGGGACGTTCAAGAGTGTGTGAGCGCTGGGCACCCAAACGGAGCAAAGTGGGGGGTAGAGGCAATGCTGGAGGCTCTTCGGGGCCTCTTTAGAGGTAAGGGACCCTCGCCAAGATGGCCTCCTCACATTCCTACCAGACTGTAGAGTGCAGACTGCCAGAGATGCCGCTCTTCGTCCCTCTCACTTACACTCTTACAGCCTTACACCGATCCGTTCGCACTCAAGGATTCGCTCTCTAGTCCCAACCGACTATTCGAGTCTAGAATTCGCTCTGTACTCTCTGTACAGCGTACACTGTACAACGTCTTCTCTGGTAGCCATCGTTCCGACCAGAATGGCTCTGCAGCTGAACCTCCCAGTCAGCTCATCACTTGATTATGTTACGCAGAAGCAACCTCTTATTGACTTATTCTCAGCTTGAAATGACTCTGCTTCTCTAAACTTTCGTCTGATTGGCCGCATGGAGAGATCACGACTCGGAGAATTGTTAGTTACTTACAACTCGCAAAGCTTAGTTTTTTCTTTCTGCATTTATATTTTAATTATAACCTTTTTAGGGGGTCAGTATACCGCCGCATATTTGTGTATGAACATATTACCAAATACCAAATTTTTTTTCTCAACAATAAAGAAAAATAACAAAAGCAGAAAGTAAAAATTAATTAAGCACTTTATATTATAAATTTCTGCAAAAATTGAAAGGCCTAAATTAATAGTTTGTGATGATTTAAAACAGTAAGTATTTGTTAGTTTATACAGCTTATTTTCTAAACATACAAGATGCGTGATTTCTAAGGTGGGGGCCCCGTTTTGATTAGAAATTGTCTATCAGTGACAATCTCTCTTAACCTGACCTAACCTCTTTCTGCTTTTAAATCACTAACACGAAATTCTTAAGCATATGTTTCAAAGGTCAGTAAAATTAGTCAGTATCAATTATAAAATTAAGTGATTTTTATAGTTTTGAAAGGAGATCAGTCTTACAAAGCCGGGTTCCTAAGACGGACCATTTCACATATTTTTGTCAACTTTAAAATTTATTGCCTTTGAGCATTTTTTAAACTTGTATGTAGATAAACTTTGTGAAACCGATAACAGTCTATAATATTAGCAATCATTTTCACTGCTGTAGTTACTTCATTGTTAAAAGTTTGCGGTGCGTCTTTTATAGAGCGCATATACATCGGAGTTGATTTTTTTCTATTTGGAGTAAATAATAATCAATTCAGAGTATAAACTATTTTAAGATACGGTTTTTTTAACACCGATTGGAAAGTGTATTTAACTCCATACGGTGAGACTTTTATAGTAGTCATGTGTTTTCATTTCTTCAATTTAAGAGTCCGTGATTTAAAAAATGTAAATCGCAAATACCCTGTAAAAGACAAAGTAACAATATAAAATATTGATGTTTTATCTCGCGGTTACAATGCTATAGATATAGATGCTCTGCTAGTGGATCCATAAGCAGGATGCATCCGAGTGGTTTAATTTGCACCTTTATTATTATATTCCCGTGAAAGTATCGTGCAAGAGATGCGCCACTGAAAGGATCGTTTGGAACGAGCACCGTCATTAGATCCTTTGCGCGCTTGCCATATGCACGCTTCAATGTGCAAACCCCTCGTTAACGAATCATTTCACGCCAAATCGATCGAACCTACCATTGCATCTACTGACACGAACTCCAGTGATCGGGTACACAAAGAGTAGCGAAATGTTTTTGTCACAAAAAAAAAAAAATCTGCTTGTCAAACGAACACGCTATCAAAACGAGAATATCAAACCGATTCAAAGAAATTTCAAATTTAAATTTTTTTATTCGATGAGAGGATTAAAACATTGTGAAAACAACGAGGTTTAGCTTTTAAATAATTAAAATCTTTACCATTTTGATTGAAATTTGTCAATCTATTAAACGAATTTGGGAAATTAATTTTTGAAAATGTATTTAAATTTTTCTCCATTTCTCTCTGACACGTTCATCTGAATTTATGTTGTATTAAAAGGTTGTAATGCATATCAAGATTATCCGGAACGTATCTAGTGCAGAATCGTTTAGTAAATCGTCTCGAATCATCGAGATAACGCGTACGTGCGTTCGTCTATCCACCTTAAGGGTTCCTATACTGCGCGAACAATTTATTCCGGGACGATATCCTATTATTTTCCGACCTGTGCACCTCTTATCGAGCCAGGCATTCCACTTTCAGACACGCGCATACGTGTGCTCCAACTGCTGGGATAATAATTGTCCGTGGAGAAAGGAGGATGAGGTAGGTAAGGGTAAATCCGCGGTTCGTCGCCCTTTTCCGGGAGGCTTCCGAAAACAAGTTTATTTTCTCGCGCCAAACTACCGGAACAGTCGGTCTTCCGAGTTTGCAACCAATCAGCAAGGCGGTATGGGTTTCGGAAACGAAGCATTTTCTCTGAAGCTTCGCCTTCAGACGCCGATTTTAGAGAAAAAATATGGCTCCCAGACAAACGTACTCACAATCCGTTTGCCAAAGGAGGAGAAGAAATAGTCCTCAACTTTACCTTCAGATGCCTTGAAAAAACCTACTCACCATTCATTATTCCTTTATTTGAAATTTTCTACAGTGTTATTGCTTTTCCCATCAATATTCCGTTATGAGATTCTGTGGAATCGAATAGGGAAATCTAATATTTGAAATTGCGTAATATTAGATTTAATTAGTGACCCAAGCATGCTACCATCCAAGTTACGCTAATTTTTTAATAATTTTTTTCAATTTCAAGTGAACTTGAAGCAATAAGCAGTGCAGTATTTGCCTTCTGGATGGAATGGCTTTGCCTACTGTAAGATAGAGGTGAGGCACTCATGAACATGAAACGACCTTCGCTAGCACCTCCATTACGTTACAAAGGGCCGGATATATCACGCTCGAGCTGTAGAATCTCGCTTTAAACTTAAGCGAACGTATATGCGCGCAGGCATCGCAGTGCGATCCCTCTCGAGTGAGACTCAAATTAGGTGGTCTACTCTATAATTTTTCGAGTTCATAAAAATGTCGGTGAGCAAGGTTCGAGTCGAGGTTCATGCCGACCGCGCGATGTAATTTGTGGTTTTTGACGCAACCCGAATTTTTCACGCGTCCCGAATGAAAGCGATTGCTCTCTGCTGTCAATGGATGCGCTGCGCGTTGTACGTGCCGAGCTAACGCACTCGATAATTTCACCGAATCGCCACACGTGCGCGAGATACGAACATAATCGATTTTCGAAACATTTCAAGGGCTCGAGATTTTATTACCATATTATAATACGGGTCGAGAAGAAATGAAAATGAGTTTGCAAATTTAAATTTGATGTTTCAAAACATTTATGCGACTTTTTCATCAATAACATTTTGAACCTTTCGGCTCCTGAAATATACTTTATGAGACAAATTTATCCAGATTTTGAAAAATATAGTCGACTAAATATAGATTGACAAAAATCGTGAAAATTTTGCAAGATTCTTTAGGTGTATTCGGATGAGAATTTGCGAACTTTCTCAGCTCACGATTGGAGCGGATATCCGCCGTATTAGGAGCCGTAATGGACTTTATAATCGTCTCGCATTCGTCTCGATCTTCTCGTTAAAGGGTTTTCAGCGGGAGTCCTGTTCGCGTGAGAGTGCGACGCGGAGATAAACAGTAGAAAATCCCTGGAGAAAAGCAATTTCTACGACACGATTTTCTCCGAGCGATCCCTAAGCGTGCGATCGGCCACGATATCCTGGCACCTTCGAGTCTCAAACGCTTACCGACCTCGCCATGGATCGCGCTTCTTCACTTTCAGCCATTTTGCGCGGCTGTCAGTAAACACAAGGCTCTCGGTCGCGGATCACGGTTCTGCGTAGATCACGATCCGAAGGGGGAGAAATCGGTAGGTAGATCCACCGGCGTGATTAACGGACAGAAAAAGAGAAAAATGAAGGAGAAAGAATGAGAAAGAGAAAAAAGAGAGAGAAAGGGAACGAGTGAGAGAATGAGCGAGGGTGCGCGAGAGGGCGTAACGAACTCTGTGAATAAAAGATGGTTGATGCATTCGAACATTCAGGAAATTCGGATATTCTTCCTGATCGACTTCGAAACTTCCGTGAAAGATGAGAAGAATGTGCATGAAGGCATAAGCCCTAAAAATAGGGAAAAATCGAACAACAAGCATACTTAGTATACGCATAAAAGAACATTGTTGATGTATTCGAGAGTTTGATAGAGGAGTATGTAGGATAGGGTGAAAACTAAATGTGGGGAAAAGTGGTTGGCCGAGCAACGATGGTTGGTCGTCTATAATGAATGTTTTAGAGAGAGGAAAGGCGAGTACATCCTCTTCCCTTCTCCCCTCTCCCCTGTTGACAGTCTTCTCCTTTTCTCTTCCGACGTGAGGGGTCTATGAGGGATACCACATGCTCGGGTAGCTCCCATTTTATCGTTAGTGGTTCGCATGCCAGGTTCGCAGGACAGGGTCCTCAGGTTGAATGTGCGGGAACTCTCAACGTAAATGGCATCAACTGCGAACGCGAGTTACTTCTCCCAAAAGACTCCAATGCATCTACGTCGACGAAGGTCTCTAGATCACTTCCGTACTGCTCGTGACGCGAAACACGTCTGCAGCGTGACCACCCTAACCACAGATGCAAATTCAGGGAATATCCCCTCCAAACCGTGTTCTAAATGTTTTCCGATTCATCCCGAATTCATTTCTAGTACGTGGCTTATCAGTAGGGTGATTCTTATTTTCGAATATTGATTTCATATTTTCCCTTCCCTCATTTTACGGGGTAATGTGAGATCAAAATACTCGTTCAAATACGTACAAAGTTTGTGTTCAATCAGACAAATATTTGGGGGTCTACAACCCCTGTTTGTTTCCCATGCTTTTTATGTGGGAAAAATTCTGAAAAATTGTCATATTTAGGCAGTTACCCGAATTTAATTCAGTCATACATCCAGAATGTTGTAGCTCTTGCGACTCTGGGAAAATTGGTAATATCCAATAGTTCAAATGGCTTATAATATCTTGCACAAGTTTTCGTGAGCGAGAGAACTTTAATGATAGTTTATAACAGACACGTTTATCCAATGAAATTTGCGGTATTTAATGATTGACATACTTTCTGGAGATAGTTTTGAGCTTCATAGAAAAAACTTAAGCTAAAGTTTGCATTGATTTCAGGAGAAAGATTCACCGCAACAAAAAGTAACCTTGCTAGATAAACTTCCCATGAATCGAAAATAATTTCAGATTTTTAACTTGCCTGGTTAATCTTTCGCCTTATAATGTAGTTGAACTTAATTACTTTGTAAAGAAATGGGGATTCCCATCTGTCAGTTGCCTTTTGCGCTTTCTGCTAAATGGTATTAAATAAGTTCCAATTCGTCTAAGTCCACCGAAATTTGCTCACTATCGCGTAATGCAGTAGACGAGACCAGTTTTATTCTCCCAAGCTCGGGGAAGTTTCGCCGAAATATGTTTAATTTTTAACCGTTGCAAGTCTTACCTGCAACCAATTTAACCTGAGTTTTTTCTGTGTTTACTCTGTAGAATAATTACAGATAAATATCTCTAATAACAAAATTATTACTCGTGAAGACTATATGTAGTTGTAGAAATGTCAAATCAGCGTCGAAGTTGTATTTTGATTATTGCTACGCGTCGCTCAGGTCATTTTTAATATATAATTTGATTAAGCTTAGTAGCAAGAGCCAGGTTTTTAATTGAATTAAAACTGACAGAACAGCCTTAGAAAATGCAATAATTTTATAATTTCATCCGGCATAACCTACATTGGCGCCAGAAATTAGTGTGTCATTAATAAGAAGGGCATAACTACACTTATTCCAAGCGTAACAAATGAAAGGAAAGACGCTTCAGTGACCACGTAGAAAAAAATAAGTGTTGTGTTGTACTCGGTAAGCAGCAATTTCAATTTTTTCAGAGACAAAAGACTACCGTTTGACGTTAAAGTTTTAAAATACTTTATTGACTTATACACCTTTCCTTTTTCGAAATTATTCGTTTTTTTTCAGAAAAAAAGCTTTCAAGGGATATAGCAAATTTAAGATCCTTTAAATTTCTTTAAAATTATAGTTAATACGTTATTTTTTCTTGAATTTCCCACATTTACTTTTTTGTTCAGTAATTTTCGGTTAGGGGAACCCCCTCATTAAAATTTAGACTACAGCTTTCCTCCCTTTCTATTATTAAATATCCATCTATGACTTAATAAATAAATAAAACTTATATTGATAACTCTTAATTTTCATTTCATTCAATAGTTTTTGTAAACTAGAGAATATATACTATGATGATGTGTTGTGATGAATACGCTTTTCTATTTTTCTTTACAAACTTTAGTAAAGCGTCTTAATCTTTTTAAATGAGATGTCGAACGAATCCTCCTAAACGAATTGTCAAGACCAAACGGTCACTAATATAGTTTCAGATCAAATTGAATATACAAAAAGTCGATTTAATATTTCGTGTCTGATCCTTGGTTTAAAAAAAAGAGGCCAAGCTTATCGTGGGGCTCGAATGCCTGGAGGCGGTCAACCACGCGTGCAAGATCGTCGGAGATTGCGGAATAAAGTTCGCTTGCTTCTGGAGCGTAGCTGGTGCGGTCCGGAGAATGCGAAAAATTTACGGAATCGAAGGTCCTCGGAGATCGTCCAGACTGAGAGATACACAGTGCAGGGTCGAGTGTCGAGTACCGGGTGACAATGGTTTTCTCTCTTTCGTAGGTAGAAAGGCGTACTCACATGTATTTTTGCGAAACTTACAAATGTGCATTTATTCAAGCAGCGCCATTTTTCACAGGGCGAGGTCGAAACGTCCAAACGTAGATATCGATACGTATATCGATCCCGCGAGCTCCGAACCGTGCGAACCTTGCCCACTCGCCGACCCCTTCGTCTTACCTCTTCTTCCTCACCTAAGAGAAATCAAGTACCGTCGTAAAGTATCGACCCGATACTGCCCCGCGAACCGAATGGATTTCGAGGGTTCCTCGTAAAAACGTCCTTGGGAAATCGCTCGTATCGAATTACGTGCTCTGAGTAACGCCTTTCACGCTTTCTCCCTCTTTCTTTTTCATTTTTGCAAACATTTTCAACAGCGTCCCTTGTCAATTGGAGACAAGATCCGATTTCGAGAAGGTACTTAATTTCCTCAGTAAAAACGTCCGTTGCTCGCAAAATGGAAAGAAGATGTTACCGGGAAATCATTCCCGTCAGTCCTATACTTGTACATAAATTATCCTGATTTACGCATTCGCTCCTGCAAAATTAACGACAAGCGATACATATCAAATAGCTTTACAGTGCAAGAAGACTAGCAGTTCTGTTCAGAAAAATCTGGTTTTAAGTTCTTTTATGTTCCAAGACCCTTGGGTTTATTTCATGTCATTGGACGCTGCAAACAGTCCCCTTTTAAACATTTTAATTGAATTACCAATATTTTTTCTCTTTTTTTGTATTATGACCGCAATATTAAAAATTAAAAGTTGTTAGTTTCAACACGTAGTTTGCAATCAAAATTAAACCCGAAGATCCAGAAGTGAGAGATATATGATTTAGTGCCTCAATAAATCGATTCCTCACCTCCCAACCAGTCTGTTCCACGTTCGACTCATATTTACCTGCTCATGTGATATCCGTTCCGTGACTGCAAAATACAAATATCTTTACTCCAGTGGGTTCGCTTACCTCGATATGGATTTACGTCAGCTGCGGTCGAACCCTATGGCCTCCAGCTTTCTGCGCTGTCAACATCAAGAGTATGTGCTAATTATTATTTGAGCGTCGTCAACACGTAGCGGGTTAAATTAGCCATTCGATGCTGTCAAGATCAAGCGGAGAACATTTATTCAGGAAACAGAATGTAAATGCAAGATGTAATTGTACCCCATTTTTTTTATTAAATTCCGTTGTGCCATTCAGACTGCTTACCAAACAGTTGCTCATTCTTATTAGGGCTGATATTTTATTGTGTAAAAAATTCATTTCTTAGATTATCCTATAGTGTTAAAGCCGATTAACATGACGATACGAAAAATAAATTAGTAAAAGGGGTCTTTTAGTATCGGGGTAAAAAAATCGGTTTTTTGCCTAATTCGAATCTACAAGTTATTAGAAACATGCTCTGGTATAGCCGTACAAATCGTAAGTTTTTCTAATCGTGTTATATTCTATTATTTATGTTTAATCGAGTTTTCCCAAAAGCCGGGGAAAACTTTTTTAAACAAGTTTTGGTAACACTTCGACTAGAAATATTTTTAAAATCCGATCTTTTTTTTTTATTGTTTAGCAGTCATATCGCTAGGTCAGGATACAAGCTTTGTTGAAAAAATATATTTTTTTAGTTATTACAGCCTTCGTAAGCTTAAAAAATAGGTCAAAAATTAAGGCCATATTTTACTTTTTTGTTTCCGGAAATCAACAAATACCAAAAACAAAATAAGACAAATAAGAATAATGACAAATGAATATTCGGTAGCCTGATTTTTAATAAAAAATAAGTTATGTCAAGTGGATTTGGGAAATATTCAAGCGCTTCAAATTCATCTTTCGTGTAAAAACAGTCGTTTGTGAGACATTCACGAACTCTGTTTTCGGCACAAAGAATCTTCTTCCGCTCTGAAAATTCTCTCCGGGGCTACTTTCGCTTGAAATAGCTCGTTTTCTCTACTCTTGAACCCTCTTTTCCATATCTGCAGTGACGCTCGAGTTGATTTCCGATTTACTATTGCAGTCGTTATCGTCCAAGGATCGGGACCTTCGCAACTATGTACAATCTTTAGGTAGGCTGTCGTCGAAAGCTCTGTCTTTGAAAGAGATCAGTATATAACTTAAGTTAAAAACACTGTTAAATTACTAATTTTTCGTGAAAAGTAATCCTCCTTTGTTCTGAAATACTCTTGATGCAAAATTTGAATATTGTTGATTGAAGTTCACCTTAAGTAGCTGGCACAAAATTCTCTTCAAATTGTATTAAGATCCAGACTTTGTAAATAAAATTGATGTTATATTGATCCTTACTTCTCAATTGAAGTTTATTTTTATTCGTTTTTGCCTAAGTAAAGGAACTCGCTTTCAGAGAAATTTTCCAGACTTGCAGGCACCACATAATTCTTCGATATCGTGTTAAGGATTTACTCTTTACGATACACCAGTTTTCTCGATTGGTCTCACTTTTTACGTCTCTGATCCAAGGAAGGTCGAAATGGGCGAGTGAAATGATTTCACGATTGGTGCGACGGGTTTGATCCCCTTTAGCTCAACTCTGATCCGAAAATCGGGTGACATCGATCTCTTTGGTGAGCAACCCGACTTTCTTGCGGTCCGTACCACTTCGCCTTTCCAGCTTACCAGTCACTAGTCGAGTGCAGACCTCTTTGTCTTATCCGATCCCCACGGTAAGCGAATAAAAGGCCGCCGTCTAAAGGGAAAGGTGAGGGAGCGCTTTGGCTTTGCAATTTATTGATTTAGGTACTTCATCTATGCGACACGAGTCTAAGAAGGGGTGTGGCCAACTTTCTTACGTAAGTATAAAGAGGGCTCTGGTAAAAATCATTTTCCGAACACGTGCAATGCCCTTCGGACTCTTTCGTTACCCTAAAAGACGAAGCCTTTCCGAGTGAAAGGAGAATGTGAAGGACTAACTTTCCTGAATTGTGAGAACCGAGACAAATGCAGAGCAGAGTGACGAAAAGCAGAGACTGCTCTCTGCGAGCCCTTGACTTCTTTTCAAGCGAATTTTTCGCTATTCAAGCTGTTGAAGCTTTTGAGAGTAAAATTAAAGTTGATAAGAAACTGTACAATGTCTGATTCTATTTTTATTGATTTCGAGTGTTCGGTTCGCATTTTCACCAATACAAGTCAAAAGTATCACAATGCATCGTATACAAAACGTCGATCGTATAAGGACCTCGGGAGGGCTATTGAGAATGGATTTTGCTGGATAATCCAAGTGACGTAAGAAGACTCGTACCACTCGCAGTCCCGCCGCGTACGTTTTTCATCTTCGATTTATGAACAAAAGAACTTTTTTTTACTACCCATCCTGTAACTCTTTCATCAACATTTATAATTATGGGCTATATTCATCGCCAATGAACCCACCCCTTATGTCGATGGATGCCAACTATATTTCATGGTTAAATTTTCTTTTCATTCCTGCTGAAGACACCATATTCTTCGCGCCTGTTAAAATGAGCGGCTGATTTCAAAGGGTGCCGGAATAGTAGTCGGGCTCTAGGTTATTATAACTATAATGATTTCGTTATTAGTCAACATTTCGTGATTAAACGCTCGCCTTCATCCTTCCTCGCGTATCGCTTGCTCCGATGTGCCAGTTCACTGTTCAAGATTCCCTCAAGTCTAGCTGGATTTTTATCATTTTGCAAGAAAACCACCCATCTTGGCCAATTTCATCGCATTAAAGTCGACTGCACGTGCCTTGTGACGCGGCTCACCTACCATACAGAAATTCTCTAATACCGCGCAGCGAAATAGAGACGGAAGGGTTAAAGGTCGATTACCATATCCGAGTATGAAACGTGCGATTGAAAATCGCGATTTCATACGACTCGCTCTCTGCACCGTGTATGGGAGTCTCTTGGGAAAACATGAGAAAGAGAAGACGGAAACTTACTTCTACTGTAGAACTAGAATGTCACACTATGTTTTCCTGCAAGATTGTTTTCCAAGTTTCTACTAATTTGAAAATATCTGCAAGTCAAAGAACCAAAGATTCGAGTTGAAGCGTTTTTTATCGCCTGGAAGAGAAGTCGTTTTCGCGCCTCGACAAATTGCACCAATTCATTCGCCTCCGAGGACAGTGAATCATTGGGGTCTTTATTAATCTCGACTGGTTTTAATTAAGATGACTGACCTTCGACGCCCAGTGCCTGCCGCTTACTCTGGGGAAGCTCTCGGATGATAAGACAATGTTATTATTCTGTTATTATTATTATTGAATTCATTATCAAACTTGTCTTCTACATTTTGATGAAGGTTGTTGTTTGTCACGTCACTAAGAAAGTTACTAAATGCTTGATGTCATGATCGAAAATGACAGGCGTATCCCCACGAAGGTGAAGGTCCAGAGCGTAAGGAGTGAAAATAGGAGTCCCTTGTTATTAATGGGACGTATTTTAGTCGAATAATAAATCTTTTGACTACACCAAGTTGATTTTATTTATATCATTTATACCTGCGTCTGTCCGCGCTTTTATATATGCCGCAAGTCGTTCATTTCTTGGAGAACATTAAGTTACGACCACAAGGTATATCGTTCATTTTTTCTCCTCCGTTTTCTACTCTCGTCGAGCTCCACTCTTTCCTCTTCCTCGGCGTCTGTCTTTCGTTGCCGGAAACCAACAATCGCGATACGCATGGGGACGCACTTGAGAGACGCGCATTGCCTCAAGAGGAACGTAAATTTAATATTCAAAAACAATGAGAGATTCTTTATGAATTATCGACAGGAGACTTAATATTTTTATAGAATTTTTATTTAGAAAAATAGTAATATCTCTTTGGATGCAACTCTATTTGCAGATAAAAAATTAACATGATAAAAATCAGACAATCTGGCCTGTCACTTTCTGAGTTATATTACCACTTCCGATAAATATGCAATCTATCAGCATCGCCCCGTCAGCGAGCATTCTTCCAGTTTCAGAAACGCGTCGCTTTGGTGGCTGCGAGTTAGACTTTCATTCTTTATTATGCCAGTAACGCGTTTCCTCGCGAGAATTATAGCTTCGGATACCTGTTTCTTGAGTGAGGAAGAAAAGGAAGAAGAGAGAACAGATATAATGCGCCCACTTGCGGTCAGGACCGCCGAGGGCTGCTGTATTCAATTATGCAGTGAATTTCACCTCCTTCGTATATGCCTGTTCCATTTTGCTTCTGTTGTTCGAGCATCATCGCGCTAATATGGATAGTGTGCAGATATCTGTGGTTTGTCACCTTTCTGCATCTAAAGTCAGAGAACAAAAAGTTCTACAATGTCATCCCAGTTGACCTGGAACTTTTGCCAATGGCCCTCGCAACCCCCATGTGTCTCTTTAGGATATGGTGCACCTGGAAGTACGAAGAGGAACCGATATCGACACGAAATTATTCATGTCGGAGTGCCCAACCAACCTCCATGCGCTCACTTGGATGCTAAAGGGCATCTCGAACCAACCCGTTCTCGTATCCGATTAACCTATTTTGCGAATGAATCGCCTGACCGCTCGTCCTTTGGCGACCCTTTGATACCAATACCTATAATAGTTTAACTATCCTCGGGCTGTGAGTCTGACGAATCATTATGGATGCTTCGTTTCCTTTAAACTCGATCACAGAGCTAATTAGGAAAGCAGTTGCCATTTCATGTTTCAATGCAAAATTTAACATCTA
The DNA here is from genome assembly GCA_010014905.2 of Druon quercuslanigerum. Taxonomy (NCBI): domain Eukaryota; kingdom Metazoa; phylum Arthropoda; class Insecta; order Hymenoptera; family Cynipidae; genus Druon; species Druon quercuslanigerum. The sequence goes on from JAAAKG020140838.1 coordinate 93,573, forward strand.
AGTGTATTATTTATAACTACTGGTGCTTTCATCTCATTAGCTGTCCCAATTTAGTTTGGATCTAAAATTTTGATCCCCAATCTATAGGAATATAAGACAGCCCTTTAGATTTTAGAGGGTCAAACTTGCCGCATCTTGATGGTCAATATAATATGTTATATTTGACCATCCCAGTACTTCATTTTTTCTCAGTGTTTGTTTCTTGATTTATAATTACAATTAACCACTTATATTTCTTGAACTGTCAGTCCTTTTTATTTCTTGATTCAGGTTTTGAATTAATCAAGGAACTAACTTCTGAAAATATACAACCTGAACTCAAACTTCAACCTGCACCAAACGCAAGAAATTTGGAAGTGTAGTGACATTGTCAAAAGCCATCGTTGAAACAATTTCACATCTCGGTAAAGTAGAAACTTAGGTCAAGGAAATCTAAGCCCGACAGGGGTATGCTGCGGTTCCCGGTTATTATAACACGTCATTGGCACGTCTCGAGGCGTTTGTGCGGGAGGCAATTGAGAGACCACTTGAAAACTCTGCTCCGATAACTCGAGCAAGTATGGGAAATAGGAAGCAACAGAGAATGTTGCCAAGACAGAAAGAAGGTAGACGAAGGTAGACTAAAGAGGAAAAGCAGTTTCCATCGTTATCATTGAAAACCGTCAACCCTTGTGCATCAGTCGTCAGAATCAAACTCTTGTTAGTCTCACTTACGATCCAGCAACTTGAAAGTACTTCTACCTAATGGAAACCAGATACATTTTTTATCGCGATCACATCTTCACATCCTATTTTACTCGAGACAAATAGGATCTTGTCCGTTTCCGATGAAGTATTCATTTGACAAATGAGTCCTGCACTCGTTTATTCCCTTATTCTGCTTTCATGTAATGTTAATAATAAATTTGTTCATTCCTTTACGCGTGATTATTTTTTCAGTTATAAATTAGGTTATATGAAAGGACACGTTAGCAGCTTTGCTTAATTTAAGGCAATATTATTTTAATCTTACGTAATTTGCTTTATCTCTGTTTGGAACAATGAGGAAGTGGACTTTATCGTTCTGGAGTTAAAGGGGTAACTGTATTCAGTGACATTGCTGATGTCGAGAAACCGTACTTTACCTCGGTGTAATGAGGTAAGCATGTAATGAGCGAGCGTCTAGGTTTGGTTTATTCGAAGATCCTTATCTACCCTTGTCAAGGCCTGGGCTGTCAAAGTGTTACTGTCTTCTCAAGAGAAAGAACAAGAAATCTCTCAGAGCGTACCCTATTCGAGACACTTGTCTTCAATCCCGAAAGGGCTTTAATTGGAACTGCGAACCGAATAGTAGTTAACTGAGCCCGCATTATGCTAGATGAGTATTTGATAACTTCATCAAGAATCCAAATTAGAAAAAGAATCCGAGAAAGAATCTAAGGTTTGAAGCATCAATCTCCATTTGATTTACGAATGCACCATCTATCTAGAAGGTGAATTTTTCTGCTAATTGGTTATTTTTTCAAGGAATTGCAGTCCGTCTACTTTGGGTATACTTGGGATGAAATACTGTTGGTGTGTCGCGATTTCGAGTAGTTCTTCTCCTTTACGATTCCGGAACGAAGAAAGTTTCTTCGTTCAACAGATCACCCACTCGGTCCCGTTGCCATCCGTGTAAACGATGGCCATATCGGATTGGATTGTGTTCGTGCGTGTACACGACAATAAAGGTCCGTTAAGACTCTCCTCGGGAGTCTGTTTGTGCCACTGGAAAACAGCACTTTCGAACTAAAATAGCACTTGACATCTGCCTCGAAGCGAGGCTCTCGAGCAGTGAATCCTTCGATTTCAGACGCTGTCTTAAGATCCTAAGGATGGAGGAAGGAGGTGACATAAGAGGGTGTGGTGAAGGCTCGATTATATGGAGAACTTTTGCGGAGGCGGATCGTTCATGTAAAGGTGGAATTTTCAGTCGTACAAAAACACCTAGGTTTACTTAGAGAAACCGTTGTTTCCCGCCAACCATCTGAATTTTTTTAAGCTCACTGTTCTGCAAAACAACGGGGTTAAACTAAAGAACATTCTTGCCTAAAGATTTTGCCACTACTTTCTAGTCAAGCTGAATTACTATTTAAAACGAGTGATTCGTTGAAAAAACAAAATTTCATCTTAAGAGACGACTAACAATGAAAATTTCCATTTGTGAATATGAATTAAACTTCTTTAAATTAATGATGATGTTGGCCCTGATGAAAATTCACAGTAGGTGCCAGCTAATTTTATTGTTGTGCATATACAATATCCGTGTCAAATGTGGTTTTGATGATTCTCTAGTAGTTGAAAGCATTCGAATAATAATAATAATAATAATAACCATCTAACATTAACTATAGTAATTACTATTGACTACAGTAATTACTATTACATTAATTACCTGCAACTGAAAATGGATGTGAATTAATTCAGTTGGCTTTTATCATGAGAAATTGTCCTCGGCAATAGTTTCCTACACATGTGCGCGCTTTATCTAAATAGGATCTGGTATTCAAATGGATTAATGCCTGGCAGTATTCATTCAAAAGATCCATCGTTGATCAGAGATCGATGGTGCTAAGCGAGTAAACTGGTAGGACAGATAAAGGGAAATGGGACCTGTGAATCGGTATCATGATACAGTGAAACTTGGTGTAGTTGCGTGGGCGATTGTGTCACTATAGGTAGTGATATGCTTATGCGGGCATCTTTACATATATACCCACATATGAACCTCAAAATGGAAAAATAAATAATTCAGAATCATCTAACAAAATTGATTGACATCTACGAGAAAAAATTAACTTTGATAAAACCCTGATTGCGCCTAAAAAATATCATGCTTAAATATTTCTTTCTCGTTACATTTCAATTTAGCAGTTCTTGGTTCGTCCTCGAATGCTTTTACGGATTGTAAGTGTGAGAACCAAATAGCTTGGTGTGTGCAGAGAATCTCCGCGTGCCACCGTGTATATTTGTAACTGAACCTCCAGAAAACATCAAGTTGACATCTGGCCAAATATTTAGGCATAGCTGTAAGATGTGTTTATGTTACCATGCTTGGTTGGCCTAACACTGTATGTGTATTTGTCTTTCTTTTTCAGGTAAGCCATCCGAGTCTCTTTATGGTCGAGCGAGTCTGGGAAATGCAGGACACCGGGACAAGGTGGCTAACAGTAAGTCGATCTCTCCTGTGGAGATTCTGAACGCGCGAGTTAATATTCATCGGGCCGAGGTTCGAGTCGAGGTCAAAATGGGCTCAGTGTCATTTTTTGATGAGTGACAATTGACAAATCTTTTGTTACGCTTACGCACGACCGCCGGATGAAACTGATACCGTTAGAAATGAATTTACAGAACAGAAATTACTTCCAGTCAAAGATTTCCTAACATCTTTATTCGTTTGCTTTGTTCGTCTGTCGATGTTCATCTCATTTTTCATTCTATTTATTTGACTCATCACTTTTTCGACTGAACTTTGACCGATGATTTATTTTCATTCATTTTTTGTTATTTGTTCTTACGTGCAAGACTTTCTTTGAGGAAATCATGGACCTAAGAATCCGAGGAGACATCAATTCCAAATTCGACGTAAACCGGATTGTACAATCGCATGAGTTTGCAAATAATTGCAATTATATTTAATTGAAATATTGACAATTGTACAATTTAAGTATGTACATACAAATTCTAGAATTGATGTTACTCTCGTCAAAATTCTTATTTTAGTTTTATATTTTATTAAATTATTTTTCATTACAGGATTATTATTATAATTCTTACCCATTTGCGTGCTCTTATTTCTCATTATATTTGTTTATTTTTTACTTATTTCAAAATCCTTTCACTTATCATCAAACATTCATTAAGTTGGTTTAATTTTCAAAACGAACTACTTGACTCACCATACAAGTTATACAGGATGCCGGATGGACTGATTAGGACACTGTTTATGCGGGTGTATGCCAGTCCTGTAGTTCCTCAGATCTCAATGGATGTTTATTTCAAAGAAACTGAACGTGCTTACATACTTACCCATTTATCAAGACAACCATCGCTTGGAAAAGAAGCATAGAAGTGGGACTGTCTGCCACCAGACCAAACATTTAACTCAAATGTCTGACAAATATTCTTCTCACGCCACAGAAGCCTCTCTATTTTCCCTTCTTTTTAAGTATACGATTCAAGGCATTGAATTAGTCCGGGCCTCTATTCAATAAACTTTTATTCGTGTGCGGAATAATAGTGACATCTTTCTTTTTAAAGAGCATAACAAAAATATTTAGTATTATTATCTCATTTATCTCTCAAAAGGCTTGAAAAACCAAAATCTGACGCAGTTTCACTTAATAAAAAATGTGTTTCCTAGTGGTTAAAATACTAAAAAAGGAACTTGTAGTCAGTAAGAAAAGTTTCAGACAGGTGAAGCTTGCAAGGGTGTGGGAGGATCGTTCAGGGTGAAATGGTGGCGAGAAGTACGAGGGCAAAGTAATTATTCACATGCCCGGGAAAAATAGTACAAAAGATTTAGGAAACGGACGTAGCTTTAGGGAATAAAGCACGGGCGGTAGTTGGCGTCAGGGACGTCAGGAAAAGAAGAAGGAGGTGGTAACTGGGAAGAATGAGAAGAATGAGAAGAATGAGAAGGGCCATGAGGGAAACGAAGGAACAGGAAAGTGGCGAGTGAAGGAAGAGAGCTAAAAGAGTAAAGGAAGTTGAAAAGAAAAAGGAAAAAAAACATAGAAAAAGAAAGACCTTGCGGGACTCGTACCGCGGAAGACCCACGACCACTTGGGGAAGAGTCCTTCGGTCTTTTCGCGCAAAATTTACTGCGTTTAAACGATCGCCTACACTCGCGTACCGCCAAGAATATACGCGTTTTCTCCCACCTATTTCCAAAACCTACTTTCCTTGATCTCTACTTTAAAAACAAAGATTCGCTCTTTTTCTTTTAAAGAGTAGTTTTTCATGATCGCTGGTTTTTTTATTTGGTTTTTAAGCTAAAAAATATCAGAATATATATTTTGCACAGTTTTTTTATAACCCTATTCCTTTAAACGAGCTTTTAAATAATCGCTCTTTTTACATTTTATCCATCTTTTGCCCTTTTCATCTCATTTATTCCGCATAATAGGTCGCCAAATGAGTTTCCATGTGTTTCTCGACTCCGTGTATATTAAAATGATCGCGCTGGTCCATCAGGGTATAATACGGAAGCTTTCCACAGCACTTGTGGTCACGAATATGATTAAAATAATGAGTAGACAATTTCGTTTCCGAGGGGAGATGTTTGTTCCTTAAACAAAATTACAGAGCACGACAGAATTTTTGCAGATAATTGAAAGATATTAACGAGGTATGTTTAAAATTGTTTAATATTAGATGGAGTAGGATAAATTTTCTGGCAATGAGATTTGTTCTGGTTATTATGTATAGGTAGCGTTCGTCCTGGCGATCCTTGAGGGAGATGAGTGCTGGGTCCTGGGACATTTGGCGAGTGAGATTAAACTCGTTTCTCCTGGGCAAAAGCGACGCCAGTGATACGTACGAGTTTACGCGGAAATCGCGTTAATTCCATGGCAACGAAGCGTTGGTACGCGGCCGGCTGGTCACCCTCAGGCTAGACGGAGGGCCGGCCAAGCGCGGGCGGACGAAATAAATCGCGTGAATTTTCGACGCGTGCACCCAGCCTCCGGCCGTCCCACGTGCGTAGGCAAATATTTGAAATTCGTCGGGTGTTCGCGACCAAGCGAGGCCAAATACGCGGTCGCAATCCAGGAACAGCAAGCAGACCCCGGAAAGCCGGGAAAAGGAAACGCGACATCGGCACACGCACCAAAAGCGCAGTTTATCCCTTGCACGACACCAACCCTTTTTATTAAGCACCTGCCTTTTAAGCATTCTGCCTTTTAATTTATTTCTCCCTCGCCTATTAAACTTCGCCTAACATTATTAAATTTCTAAATAACTTTTAAATTTCCGTCCAGAAATTGAAACTGTTGGCCAAAATAGTTTTTGAAAAAGTTTGAAAATAGTTCCTAAGTCTTGAATATGAAAAATACTTGAACGTTATACATTTGTGTAAAATCATAAATTTTATAAAAGTGTCTAGGCTGTTCAGAAAGAGACTAGATCAGTTCAAGAAAATCTCGGAATTTGTCGACTAATGTCTCATGAAAATAACCTTTAATATTTAAGGTACTATTTCCCTACCAAAGACTTCCGAACAAAGTTCAAAAGTTTTTAATGAACAATTTTTTTTCCGCGTAGTTGGGCCAAGAACAATCGGGTGTTCAATATTTTCCTGATCTGTACCCGAACACGAACACGGATGAAAATCAATAGATGACCTATTTTTTGAAAAAGAAACTTTTTATTTAACTTTTCGTTTCCTATTCATCATTATTAGCAAACTGAATTCGTTCTGGATTGATTGTAAGAAATTTTGTTCAATTGGCTATGGTGGTTTGCTTTTTCTTGACACAGGTTTACAACACGAGAGTGTTTCCCAAGTATTCCGATTATTTTTCTTGAAAAGTGAAGGAGTGTGGAGGCTCTTTCTGTCGTCGAAGCATGGTTCGTGGCACTTTCGACCGCGCGTTCGAACTTTCTCGATCTACTTCTCCGCCTCAACCCCTTTCTTCGTTTCGTTCGTTCGTTCTTTCGTTCGCAAACATCGGGGTTGCCACCCGCGTATACTGCTGGAATGCGCCGGAATTCCGCGGCGGCTGTGAGCGACGAGATAAATTTTATTTAACTCCTGTATACGACGCGAGTGAGCACTGTCTATGAACGACCCCAGCATCCTTGCTTTCCTTTTTTACATTCTTATTTAAAACACCCCCAGCCTCTAAAATCGAGTCAGTATCCCAAAACATACATGCAAAGTTTGCTCAAAATAAACGGCAATAATTAATTATAGTTTTGTAATGGGGAAACCAAAATATGCTCCTCCCTAAATATGCCTTTTCTCTCAATTTCTGTCTTAGTTTCTTTCTATATTTGTCCTTTCTCTTAGCATGTCTCTGCTATGGTCGACCGGTGGCGTTAATGGTGCCGCAGATCCCCATCGTTTCTCATTCCTCGACCGACGAGGGATCGAGCAGTGTCATTTTCTTCTCGCGTATCTTTCTTCCTCCTTTTTCCTTTCGGAGGTAAACGACAGTCGTTATTAATGGTCGTATAACTAACGGCGGTCTACGTCGGGCGAAATGGAATACCCGTTTTCAAGTCTTTGCTTCGAACGTCTCGCGACGTGCATTATTTTCCCTTTCCCGCACTGTAATCGAAGACCAGACCTATTCTTCATCAAAAGTCTAATTAAAGACGATCTCTTAAGTAAACCTGTATGCATAAATTTCACTTTTCCATACCAGTTTCAGACAAATGGCCTATTTAAATGTAAACCTATGCAAGCATTTATTTCCTCCAAAGGAAATTGCTTCCAGTCGTCAATGCAATTCAAAACACGATTTGTTCACTATCTAGTATCTAGCAATTTGAATTAATTGGAAAATATTTATATTTTCTCCTGTTTCCTTTTTCTTTTCTTACGTTGGGGTGGGAAAACCGCCTAATAAAAATCGCGGTTAGAATCAGACCGCAATTCCCCCAAGAGTCTTAAAAAATCAGCATTTTGTCTCCCCTTCGTGTTTAACCCCTCCTCAAAGAATAAATCGTCGGATATTGAGGCAATTTCCAAAAATAGGCGTGCACCGCAGATTGGAGAATGTAAAAAAGAGGGAAGGTAGCAATAGCTCCCAATACGATTGTAGTAACGATAATCGCTTCTCCAGATATGCATAAAAGCTCTCGCTCCTCGCAGCCTCCAAACCGTGTACCCATGTACCTTATCTGCTGACGATCTCTCCAGAGATGCAAAAACAATTCGAGAAATAACATCCGCTGCGATCTTAGGGTGCAGCATACAGGGTAAACTTAACCTCGCAAGCGCCGTGTTCACCGCACCTTCGAGTAGGATTTACTTCTGGAAAGAAACGACCCACATCGATCCCCTCTAACTTTCCATGCAAACGTCCACCAACGGCGAAACTTTGGCGAGCTTGAAATTCATGTATACGCCTAGAAAAAAACGTTATTTGAATATTAAACATACATCACGTTTCAGTATGGCAATTTACTTCACTTTGGATGCATTTTTATGACCGGGAAAAGGGACGGTTCCACAAATTCTATTATGAATTTCTTATACAGAGATAACGCTTATTTATACTGAACTGGGAAAACCTGAAAAATCATAGAAGTATAGTAAATAGCATAATTTAGAGCCTTTCCTATTTTCATGATATTTCTCCTGCTTCAGCAAATATTTTCAGAGCCATTTCCTTTTGCTTGAGTAGCATTTTGACTTGATTGTTTGCTACATTTCGTCTCTAGTGTGGAGTAAATTTTCGTGGGAGAGAAGCGAGAAACTCGAGAAAATATCGCGTAAAGTGTGCAGAGAAAATTGAGTATCTGCCTTCGCTGGTTGGGAGTAAAAAGCAGTACTAAAACGAAAGTTCATCTTTGTTAGTGGGAAGCGAGTAGATCATAAGCACGTTTAAAGCATGATCGTTTCTTAAACTGCAAGAGCTTACTACGGCACCGCTGACTCCTCGCATGGGCCGTTTCAACAAGAAACTAACTAGGTATCATAAAACTTTTTGTATAAACAGTACGAAATTACACTCAGATCTCAACTAGAAAAGGCGAAAATCTAAAAGTCCTGCCCTTGGAAATAAAAACTATTTATAACACATAGTTTCTAATCAGATATGATCGTATATCAGCGGATGTATGATTTGACTCTGCATTACGCCCGTAATCTCAAGAGGACAACTCGTTTATGGACATGAAAACATTTAATGTCTAGGGACTGGTTTTCGCTCCGTTTAAACATCTTTTTAGATAAAAAAACTGCAATTTCCTTTAAATTATACTTTTTTAGAAATTTTTGATTGAATTGATGTATAATTAATTTAAGGATGATGTTAAATTAATAATTACGTTCGATTAATAATTTCTTGAGAACAGCGACAGGAAACTTTTCAGTGAATTTCCCGGCGTGAACGTCTGCAGTAGAATACCTGCGCGTATTATATCCGCAGGGACGTTGGCATAATACAAATTATCTGCATCCATTAAACGAACTGCATAAACCAGTGTCAAGGAATTCTCGAAATACCGAATGCACAGTACCTGCAATTTACTTATCACGGAACTGGCAACAAGCGTAGAAGGATCGTGATGAAACCCTTGGTTATTACAATATCTATTTAGGTATAAACACGAGATTACATTACTGAGGGAGGTTGGAAAGACAGGCAGGTATTCCTAAGATAATAACTCGCCCAAAAGGATGACTAGGCGCCGTCTGCTATCCACGAATGTCATTCGGTGTCTCTCATGTTCTCTAATGGGGTCTTTACAGATAAGGGCTTTGGCCCACCTAAATGCTTGAAATGTCCTTCGATTCATCTCCCAGTGAACAACACACCCTCACACTCCACAAACAGAAATAGATTTTGTATTCTCATTTCTGAACGAAACAGCATTGTCTAATTTTATCCATCGAGCTGATTATTATTGAATCCATGTAAAGTTTTAATTTTCTTTTAGAGTTTTTTTCCTTTAATTAGAAAGTCCTCTAGGTCCTTAATTTCGGTTAACGAGGCAATGCCAATCTTCTGGCTCGAGTACGACAAAATGATCGGAAATCCGATGAAGCGGATGCTGCACTTGACCGAAACTATCCGTTGGCCACGTTTCGCTCGCCCAGAGTTAATCCGACTTTGTTACACATCGGAACAAGTCACGTGTAAATGGGGGATCGATGGATTCCACTCGGAAGGATTTGGACAATTTTCAGTGCCGACACGGTCATTCGTGTCGACTGAGCTGGGACTCTGTGCTATAGACCCACGTGGTCTATATTGTAGTTAATCCATGTTCCGATTGTATCTGTTCATTGGGTTACGAAGTGCCCAGCCACGGGGCCTCGGACATTAACTGTCGTTGTTACTGCTACAATGATCGCAGATACTGCCGGTTTCATCGTATTCGCTATGCGTCGTGTGTGTTTGCATGGGACCATGTACTCTGATCGATAGAACGAAATAGAGTACCAACCTGGGACGAAGATCACGACGCTGGACGTGCAATTCCATAGAGAAACCTCGTCCCATCCACCTTACTCTTGCCGATTCCAGTCTTCGGATTCTAGTTCTTATTTCGCAGTTCTCTCATATTTAAATTAATCATTTAGGAGAAATTAAAACGATGCACGATGTGACTAAGCTCCCACAAGAAAACTTAAGAATACACACACGAGCAAGGAAAGTGTCGACCTGTTTTTTTATATCATCAATTTATTTCCATTAGAACTGATATCTCTGCCCAAAGAAGGTTTTCGTTATTTATTTGGTGCTGATCTTTTAAAATAGTCTTGTCGAATTTTTGAAATCTACTGGTGCTATTAAGATATAAGAAGTTGGAGAGATGAAATTCTGTAAGTAGCTTGAGACTCGATTACTCGGTTCCCATCGTCGAAAGCGTGGGGATCATAGGAGATAGTCGAGGGCAAGATGAGGCGCAGGGAGGAGGACGAATGACTAGCGCAATTAAAGCCGAGGAATCTTTGGAGAGATAAGAGGAGCTGGCCGACCAGTTGGACGGGAGAGACTCGCAGGACTTGCTCTCCCTGGCTCCTGCTCTGACCATTCGTGAGCGACTGATAAAAAGTGTCGCGCAACGAACCACCATGGCGGACCTATAGTTAATTAATGATATTGCAATTACGTATACCTTCCTACCTACCGCTGGGCTCGCGTTGATCGGGAACCAGTGCTAGTCGGAAAGAGCGCCTACTAAACCACAAGAACGAACCTATCTTTGTTTCTCTTCCTTCCTCTTCCTTCCTCTCACTTCTTCATTCTCTTCTATCTCTATGTTCAAACGCGTTCATACAAGCCTACCTTGGCCAGTTCCCCTGTTTGCTTTATCGCTGTCTCATTAATCGAAACACAGAAATACATTTAGGATTCCGCTGTAAAAACGAAATAAAGTCAGGCAAGTACCCGTGGGCTGATATGTGTCGTGGTGGCCCTCAACAGTAAGCAGAACTGACCACCGCTCGCTTTGCAATCTTAGCAAACGATTACTTCAGGAATTTAAGTTTAATTAAATGAATGAGATCGCAAAACAGAAATCGGTTCTAGCTCTTCAATGCACTTCCGGTCGTGATAAGAATTTTAGACAAAGCTTCACAAAAAGTCAGAAATAGAACATTTCAAATTATCAATTAATAATTCATTTTTGTCATAATCATAGAAAAAAATGGATTTTAAAGATACAGATATTTAGGCATACCTTGCGCATATACACATGTTTCTGAATTCTTTGTATTCTTTTGAGTTCCCACGTTCAATCTACGAAAAAAATTTGATCTTGATTTTAACTGTTATTTTCTGAACAGAATTGTTTTTAATTGGCACTATTGAACTGCGCATTTCTAACTAGAAAACTAGTTCTGATTCAATAATTAAATTGCCTCTTGTTGGCAAACAAGACAAAGTGATGAAAATTAAATTGGACTTTATCGATCTGTATCAATTGTCTTGAATGTCATGTGCAGCGTACCTGTAATATACTGTAAATCAGTTATCGTGTCTAGATTTTACGGTCTTGATTATGGCAAAAGCCAAATCTGTATTCCGTTCGTCTATGCTATTATTACGACTTTGCCAGAATATGTTGGTTCCTGTTAAAAGGCATTCTCAATGTATGAAGAACATGCAATTCCATCTCAAAACATTATTTATAAACCTTTATTTTTAAGGGGTTTGTTCATCTTTCAGAATCGTATAATTGATGCAAAACCCAATTAAAATTCAGTTCGATATAAATAAATACCACAATTACCATGCTAGCTTGATAATTAATTACGAGTCAGAAAATAGGTAAAATTATCAAATACATTTACCCATGCAAATATCGGAATTTGCTCTAATTAATATGAGATTAAATTTATATCCTACAAGTTTGCTTTTGATTGAGGCAGTAGATGGAAATTAATCAATTTTAAATAATTGATTATAAAACTCATTGTAGAACCAGAGTGAAGGAAATTAATTGGCTTTTGGACGAACGCAAAATGTGTAAGACAGGTATTAGTTCTTGAATTAGGTCAAAAATAGGGAACTTTTCAGAGAAGTTTTAATAAAGTTGCTCTAATTTAAGGTTCGGTTCGTCCTTGATGCACCTCATTTTGCACTTGAAGTCCTGTCCCAAAAGTTGAAGATGAATTATTCTCGGAAAAAATTCACAAAAAGTTAGACATGTCCTGAAATCTATTACTTTTATTAATTCACGAGTTTTGAATGAAGTCTTTTGCGAGACAATTGTGTAAGTTGAGCTTTACTTAAGCAAAATTTTGGATAATTAGAAATGGTCCCATCGTGATCCATCTTGGCGTGCATATTCATGGTAGGTAATCTCGAGACTAGGTTCGGGACAGTGAGAAAGACGTGTAAATTTTGGAGACTTGAAATGTGGCGTTGTTAAGCGATCACGTTTTAATTTTGCAAAAATTCACTACCATTACGTCTTGGACGATTCCCTCGTGTCGTGGCGTGGCAGAGAAACGCGCATAATTCAAGAGACGGCCATTCCAAGTGCTGAAACGACTTCTAAAAAATGCAAGCGTCGTTCTCCGGCTTTGCCTCCAAAGAGAGGACCCCACCTGCGAGTCACTCGCTTCTTTCTGTCGTAGTCGACCGCTAATTAAATCGCGAGCGGAAGCAGCGCACTTGTCTCGTGTGTCTCATTAAAAAAAATGTCATCTTCCGACGGGACTTTGAATATAATTTTCCCACTTAAAAATAGGTCTAGGATATTTAGAATTAAATTTAAAGACGATTTAAGTATTTAATCAAATAATTTTGAATTTTATTATTAAAAGAGTCAGGAAATGTACAAAAAGTTTGAGTTTTTTACCAGCTGACAGTAAATCAGGTCTGCTAATTGAATTCAACAGGTTTTGATTGACTTTCAGTGTCGCCTAGGGTGATATAAGAAATTTGACCGGAAAAATGGGATCAATGTCGTAATCAATCATTTGCAAAGCCCAGGAGACTTCCTGGAGCGTGAAAGGTTCAATTAAATCTTCTGAATCGATTAGACGGTAAAAAGGCGTTAAGAAGGAAAGTCTGACGATCTGAAGCTCCTGTGATTTTCCGAAACGTCAAAAGGGTGTGAATGATACATTATGCATATAGCGATATTATACAAGGGCGTGTACCTACCATGCACGCCCGCTAACAGGCGTACCTATGCAAATGAGGGGGCACCCCTTACATTTGAATGTCCCAAATATAGAATTTCTGATCGGACTAACGAGTTTTCTGCAACGTGTACTTTGCTAACTCCCCTTATCATTGATTATTTCCAAATCTCTGAACATCATATCTTCTTAAAATATTTTAATCACTGTTAATGTAAAGATTTCAACTGCAATATTCTGCTAGAGTTTCGCCCGAGGAGAGAATCTTCATAATGAATATACCACAGTTCAAAAATCGAGCTTATAAGAAAATTACGTGGAAAGGAATTCACGATTCAAGTGAAAAGGGGCAAGAATGATTTGAAAAAGTAAGAAACTCGTTTAAAGCTTAAAAAGTGAGACTCCTTTTTATCCCTCAGTACGTGGTAAGAATTTAAAACCGAACTGCTTATCTCAGGTTCAGGACAGCCTGGCTGTAAAATCTCAATCTCTGCGTTGATCGTAAACTCGTTTTGGACATAAAGCTTTATGTTGCTGTTTTGATAGAATATTGGTATGGTGGCGCATTTAGTGTCCTATGGCCAATGTAAAAGGTACATTTGTGCGAAAAATTGTCACTTTGGTGAAGATTAAAAGAAACGAGGTATTGGGATTGCACGTAATCTCAAATTCTGAGCCTTAGTTGCGTGGGTTGGGTGCGGTTGGATCTTCCTTGATTCAAGGGGCTAATGCACTGCACGCTGCTTTGTATTATACAAGCCAATTCTTGCATGATTTGCACGCACCTTTACTCCCACATTCAAATTCTTCACAAATTATATAACTGGTATTTAAAAGGAGAAAAATAGATATTGAAAAGTAAATATTAAAAACTTTGATATTAAACCATAATATATGGATATTCAGTATATTCTTCTTGTAGATGTATCTTTCCAAACATAAAATCAATAAGATTCATTTTATTCTTGTCGGCCATGATAAACCATGGGAAAACCATGGAATTTTTAAACCATTCTTTTGTAAAAAAGAATCTTTGTAAGCTTTTGAATATAAGATCTAAGAGACTCTAAGAACTAATACCATTGAGTCGAGGACGTGCATCAGTTCCTGTATATTCGCTCTTCGAACTTCTTGAAAGCCGTTGAGGAGTGTTGTATAGTCCAGAGAGCACAAAAGTGCTCCAGGCAAGAAGAGAAAGGCATGTAATTGCAACCTTATCGTGTTTAAATACAGCGCTTAATAATAGAGGAACAATTTTTCCTAATTGAAAGTCTTCGCAGAACACAATCGTCTCGAGAACCTTAGACATATATTACAATTTCGAAAGGAGGACGATCAGTCCGTTATTATTATTATAATCATAATTGTGTAATGGAAATGTTCACGGATAATTTATCGCTTGCCTTGAATTCTCGATTTCGAAATAATCTGATATTTTCAAATTTCATTCTTGATGTAATTAAAACTTTGTTACGAGCGAGTTTACGTTTTACCGAAAAATTGAAATTGTATAAAGTTAATTGGCAAATTAGCAGATTTACTAAAATAAAAAACTGCAATAGGAAAGCTCAATCTGAACATTTTCACCAATTAAAATCTGCTGCGTATATGTCATCAACATTGCGTGATAGGTTGTGTATCTGTTTTAAATAAAATGCGCATCGACACTAAATTCAGTTGAAATTGGCTATACGTTGGGATAATTCTGTGCATCAACGACCGCGGCCTGATCGTGGTTTCAGTGATGATGAAAACAAATTTTATCACTGTGCATTTATTTACCGCTGGTTGAATTACTGGACCCGTCCCCGGAGGCACAGCCAGTACCCCCTTTGAATAACGAACTTTTGCTTTTTTCCATCAAAACAAAATGGATACTCGATATCCTCAGCTTCTCAAAGACTTCGCGATGTTTGCAGTTTGACATCGTGTAACTTTTTAATATGATATAAATTAAACGCCATAATTCCGACTAGTTTTGGAATTATCATTTAAACATTCATAAAAAGAAATAGTAATATTCAAATCAAAGATGTATAATGTATATGCCTTACCCGCCCTGCTTGAAAGTTTTCTTAAAGTACTCTTAAATCGACAGTATTCCTTGCGTTTCGGTCTCTTAAAGCTCTTCCGAAGAAGATGAAGAAGAAAAAGAAGTCGAAGCAGGAAAATAAAGGAGTAAAACGGATGGAAAGCAAAAGGAAAAGTGTGGGTGAGGCGTGTCCGCTGTAGGTTCGTCGAAGATTCGCGGCCTGGACTTACGACTGCCTTTGCCGCATAATGGATGACTTCCTAACGACACTTTAAGATAGTTCTCACTTCGAATCACCAACTATTTTCTTTTCTAGTAGCGCATATGTCAAACAAGTCCAGGAAAGAGAAATCGATTGTTTGTACCCTTCCAGTCCTGAGTACCTTTGCTAAAAAAAAAGAGACAAACATTTTGAACACTTTTTTTCTGGGCCCAAAGAAATTAAAGTACGTGAAATTATAATTGATACTGATAAGAAAGAATATTAGCTCTGAAAGGGGGTTGCTTATTTTGTCGGATTTCGTTATCTCGTAGTTTCCAAGATAAACAAAATTTGTTACGCGAATGCCGAAAGAGAAAGGTCCGATGAAAATTGGTTAAAGGCGAAAGAAACTTTAGCGTCACTTCCATTAATTCTTGCCTTCAAAGCGTTACCTTGACTCCATAAAACTTGAGATTGGAGACCCCGTGGAAAATCGATTTTCGCCTTAATTTCGGCTTTGCGATTTGGTCTCGCGGCCAAAGAATCTTACGTGGGTAGAACAAACCCCGCTAGAAAGTTTGCTTCACAGCCGATCTAGGCATCCCCGAGTTTTAGAAACTCTAACAATATATATATATATATATATATATATATATATATTGGGATCCCCTTTTGATCTTCTTCGACTAATCAAACTCTCGCGAAACTCACTTTCTCAACGAGTGGTGCCGATACCAGGAAAGCGAAATAAGAAAAGTGGCTGGATCAGGTCTTGGATAGATTGCTGTATAACACGCTCAAATGAATTATCCTCCCAGATAAATTGTTTATAATTTTCCCTTTTGAACATCGTCGGTAATTACTTATTTAAAGCCTGTCTCGACTAATCCAACCAAAAAAACAACTTTTACAAAGTACAATAATTCTATTTTTAAATTCATATTTAACTGAATAAATCTTAATGTCTCTATATTATCGACTATATAAATAAATCAATATATATTCCAATTTGTAAATAACCAATATTGCGAATAATGCGAACATTTGGCATTGATTCAGGGTGAGACTATCCAAAGTTTCATATGTATCTCTTAAATATGGATTTCTAAAATAAAATCCTTCCTAATCAGGTTTTGTGATAGTATTTTAACGTAATTTTGCAATATCTTATAATAAAATTCACATTTAGCATTCAGCTTGGGCTTTTTGGATGCAGAATTTGATTACCTTTCGCAATAATAAGAGGAAAAAATTGTCATGATAATTTCCACCGTTGGTGTATAATTCCTAAATAAGACCTGAAGTATTTTTTATTAAATAAGCTTTGTTAAAAAATGAAAATTTTTATAATTATCAAAGGAATTTTTTCAGTCGAATTTGCAAATAAATTTAAAGGTACAAATTTGAAATTATTAAAATGTAAATATTGAAAAAATAAAATGAAAAATTTCAAAAACTGATAATGTACATTAATTGAAAACTTTTGTCCGACAACTGGAAATGTTTAACTAATTCAAAAATATTTAAGTCAAATTTGAAAACTGGGAAAAATGAGTGTAGTGAACAAGAAATATGTAATATACTTTCTCTACAACATTATATTCGCTCTTTTTCCCTTAGATTTAAATGCTCGCAATTTCCTGTTATACACACACTTTTTTTCCATACGAGCCTCGAGGATATAGCCTCACATGTTGCTGCAAATTTTAGTAATAAAAGTGTAAATATGTAATAAAATGAATTTTTTACATAGGAATTTTAGAGGGAATGTAATATATTGAAAGAGTATAAACGGATGGTTGGAGCAAAATTTTTTCCATGGAACGAGAGTTTTGCACTTTTCCAGTCGTAAACCGAATGCTCGAAGGAACAGTGGTGTATTTTGTCATAGCGTTTCCCGCAGCCTAGCCAGAAACAGCTTCCATGTATCACGTGTGCAGTTTTCTTTTCCTGCCTCGCCAGCACCGAGTTTCAAAGATACTTAGGTACAACGCAATGCAGCTGCACAGCGCCGCGCCACGCCAGGTCTTACGATCTCTTTATCTCTTTGTCGCTTAAATCGCAGTCCTCTTAGCAGTAGCTGCTTTTCAAGGCCTCGTACGTATTTCTTTGCCGATCGGTTGCAACTTGCAACTTCACGTGTACGTTTCCACCCCGATAATCTATTTTCGATCGCTTAAAACTTCCTTTAAATAACGTTTGAATCCCTGTTATTTACTTACTATTGGTTGCCAACGAGGTAAAATTTAGGAGCTTCATTTTTCAATTGGTAAGAGGCCAGGAGATGTATTAATTAAAATCAGCCTGATAATCAGCATGTATTGTGCAGAAAATTTTAGCAATGAATATTTTTAAATCCGGTATGTTTAATCATTACCTTATCCTAATGAAGCTTTTTTCCAAATTTTGTTGCAGGTATGTATCCTTTCTTACACTCGGGAGTTACCAGAAGCTTGTCCCATTTTCAAGATGGTAACGTACACTATTAGGTTTTCTTTTCTTTTTAAATACACCTTTGATGCAAAATAACTGTGCAATTTTCGTTTTTTCAACAAGCTTTGTGTTAGTAATGGGGATCGCGTGGGCACATATTTACAATCGCTCACATTGTCACTGAAACCGTTTTCGTGTTGAACGATTCGTTATACTTCGCTTCCGACGCAACGTTAACTCCTTCAGGTTCCGCGATTTATTTCGGATTAAACGGGACCCAAAGTGCAACTCATGATCGCGTTGGAACATCCTCCGCGCGAGTTTAACCCTGATTAACAAAACCGCTTGGTCATCCGTATCTCCAGAAGTGTCCCTCGTATCTGTGACGTTTACCCTGGAGACATTGACTCTCGCGGATTTGAGTAGCATTTAGTTCAGGCATATCATGATATTTTTTTTATCGTCTGTAATGGATTTAAAGCATAAAACTTCGAATATTCGTTTTTATGGGAAGGCTGCTTTTGAAATCAGCACTCTGAATAATCGCACACTCGACCGTAAATGCATTACAGTCCCGGACATAAATCCGCGAAATCGTGAAGTCGCGTATACCGAATCGTTTCGCGAATCACAGAGGTTTAATGCCCAGTGATCTATCCGAGATAGGAGGCTCACGTGCGTTGATACTGGCCGTGTAAGTACGTAACATACATTATATCGTGTACACACACACACACACACACACACACACACACATATATATATATATACCTGAGCGCAACGCACTTCGTCATCGAGATACACCCCATGTCCTAACAATGCGAGCATCGCGAGTTCCCGTACTGAGCTCGTTTCGCTGACCTTATCCTCTGAGACAGGTCAAAGGCCCCAACGTCCAAGGACAAAATAAACATTGCGATATTTCGAAAAATTGACGTGAGAAATAAATCAGCAACGTTAAAACTGGCGTCGAAAGTATTATCTCAAGGTAGATACTTTCATTTTGTCTTAAAAGCCTGATACGGGAGCCAATCGTTCACCAGCAAGTTGCTGAGATTCTATCTCAATCCGGAGTCGCCAGTTGTCTCAATCGCGTTCATTTCATGAGCCAAGTTCCGCAAAACGCAAAAGGGTTACAAGGTAAACAGATAAAGGCTGCGGTTCTTTTCTGCTCTGGTCAAACTGGCTGGCTAATCTGTTCCACGATCACCACCGCGTTAACTCACATGGCAATACTTCTTCTTAATCTTCCCAAAGATGGCCTTTAATCCGACCTTCCACAAGGTCATGAATCGATGGATCCAAATAATTGATCAAGTTTTTTCACTGCAAACATTTGTGCATCACACAATTTATTATGCCAAATTTATGATGCCATATTATGCAAAGTTCATCTCACCTTAAAGAACTTGAAACTGTCTTTGATGAAAGAATATTCAGTGTGTATTTTCCACCCGTCAAAGTCCACAAAGAGAAAAGTGTAGTCGCGTTAATGGAATGTGTAGTCACGTTTTTATGAACAGCCTCCCTAAGATTTTGTAATCCATTCACAATGACACAACCCCTTAGAATTCTTGCATAATTTATGCAAAGATAGGAGGGTTATAATGCGCGTAATAACATATTTTAGCTGCCGTTCTTTATAAATAATATTAAAAACAGTGTGCAAGGGTTAGAGGGGTAAGCAAACTTTTTTGACGGGGCTTTATTCTCGATTTCCATGCTTCTCTTCGTGTTCATGCCAATAACTTGACAGTTTTCTAGTTAATACTGAAGATGTCAGTTTCATCTTTTTATAAAGCGGACACACTGTATCGATTTTTTCTTTGATGAGTTGAATGTATACTGTAGAGAAAGAAAGTTTGATGGATGTAGACATTTTAGAATCCATCACTCTCTTTATTTATACTATAAAAATGCCGTGGAACCGAGCAGTGCTTGCAAATACAGAGGCGCTGTATATCTAGGAGGCAGCAAGACCGATTAATTTCGTGTCTGGAAAAGTTAAGCGAAATAGAACATTTGCACTTGGAAAAATATTTTTTTCTTATTAGTTTCTCCTCCATTTTTCTGCTGGATGTTTTTCGAGTTAATAAAAGGCTATTAGGAATTTTCTTATTATGGGCCGTAAAAATCATTAGAGTTAAATGTAAAAGGCGCCCTTTGAGGCTGAATCTTTTACTGCTTTGAATAATTTCCTCATTGGGGGAGAGATGGTCGATTTGAAAAATACACTTCTGAATAAGCTGGATGCCTCCTTTGAATTACGTATTACGTCAAGAGTGAAAAGTAAATGGCCACGACACGAAAAGTTTATGCACCCCTGGTGTCTACGGCAGAATCCTCGAAGCCACTTATTTCGCTCTCTGCGAAGTAAAATGCCTTGCCACGAGCATCGGGCATCTCCGAGATGTAGTCACATGTAACGACAAGGAAGAAGAGTCGGATGCAAGAATGAGATAGTGATAGATGAAGCGAATGGAATGGGAACATAGAGCACTAGAAAGGGCAAAGAGGACGCAGAGGTCGCTTCGTGGCGGTCCTCTCCTGGATTACGGGTGGAACTATTGGCGAGCTTAGTTCGCGGTTGGTTGCCTTTACGAGTTACTCGGCATTTGCGTATTTCACGGAGGCCGTTATGACTGCGAGTGCACGAGAAGCCCCATGCCACCCTTATCTTTCTCAAGAATCTACGCATTTGGGATTCCAAAGCGCGAATCTTAAACCAGAATTAGGGGCAGTTATGTACAACATCCATAATATCTTTGTTGAAGATAACGAGTTGAATCTTCTTAACTGGAGGAGTTAACTATTAATAGGTAATAAATTAAGTTGCTGATGAAATGTTTTAAGAATAAAAACGTCTGTTTCCAGTTGTGTTTGTGAATATGTGATCGCAGACGTTCATAGTCATTAAATTTCATATTATATCTATAGGTGTCTAACCAAATTTTAATGTTTAAAAAAAATATCTAATGGTTCTTAATTATCAATAATAATTACATAAAATTTGGTTTCAAAGCCTAGAAAATTCAATGAATTCTGCAATTACAATTCTTTAAGTATCATTTCCTCCAGCTTTTAAATCACTATGACCTTCTTCTGACAGCGAAGTACTAATAACAGATAATGCTGAAGAGATTCATTACAGAATAGTAATAGAGTTCAGTCTTCCTGTTAGGAGGATTCGACTGGGTATCTATGCCAAAGATGTTATTGATGATGTTGTACATCATTGTATCTTCATTTTTCCTGGCACTAGAGGCCATCTGGAATCTTGAATTTATCTAATAATTGCAAGTACTGCTTCTCCAGTTCTTTACGTCCCACATTCTGTGTATCAAATTGCAAAATATAAATTCATCTCATGCCGTGACTTCTAACAATCTACTACTTGGAACAATCTCAACGAAATGCAGTATTATATTCCTAGCATCGGATCATTTCAAATTCCACGTAATATCGATGAAGTTTTATTATTTGGGAAGCAAAAGGTAAAGTGAGTTTGGAGATTCTTTTTCACAGTCAGTGCATGGAAAGGGTTGAATAAGCGATATCGAACTGGCACGTCCGAATGCCCCGAACTATACGTCTAATGCAAGCGCTGGAACCTAATCGCTGTATGCAAATCACTGGGCGTCTCTGGGCACATTCGTATAATCAATGGTCTGCTCGGATCGATGCTGAAACCATCGTCTTATACCTGCCAAGTATTTCCAAACCAAGTTTACAATCTCTTCGAATTCCCTCTCTTTCATGTGATTGCAATCATGATCTGAAATAATCGCTCTCTTTCGAATTTTTGTTTAATCACTCCAGTGAATATTAGCTTAGAATCGAAGCTTAGGTAGCAGAGTACCCTCCACTCCAAACAATTTGATCTTTGATATCTACCATTCTGCTCATTCAAGTTATCGTACTTTTCCTATACCGATCATGTGCTTCAGGAAAGATTATCCCGTAAATACGCTCTTGAACAGAGTCAGCTTGGCCGGATTTGGAAACTCTTGAAAGGTTTAGAACTTAAGTCGACGAAGGCTTGTACATAAACCTGCTTGCATCGAACACTGAAACGTCTAGACTCTAGATGTTTTCAAATGGCGCTTTTTCGTCAAATTGAATTTGCAAAGCCTTCCAAGAAGAATGCAATGCACAACTCAATTTCCACTTGCGCTCAAAACCTTCTTCCAATTTCCTTTCACTAGTGAATGAAAAGTAGCTCAAGTTAAATAAATAGACCCAATAGAGTTTTTATTGAAATCATATGTTTTAGGCTTTAGATTTTCCCTCTCATAAAGAATTTTACTTACCATATAATCTTGTTGTTCCTACTGAAAATAAAGAATGCGAAACCCTGCCGTTGGTTGGGTACAAATCGAATGTTTAATTATTACTCTTCAATTACACGTGGAATCGTTTATCCGGTGTCTTTCTTGGAAATGCTGTTCTTTCTCATCGAATAGTCGAACGTGCCCTCTTTTTGAGACCTTTGTATGCATGGATTGTTTGCCCGAGAAAAAGAAGGAGAGACTACAATACTTTCCAGCCAGAATTTCAACTCGGTGCGACACGTATTGACCCTTTACCTCCAAATGTCATTCCCCACTTTGATAAGCAATTTTCTTTCTTTTATTACGCTCGGGATTGAAATCTACTGTTCTCAAGAACAAACGTCACTTTCGGCGCTGTAACGTGCGATTATTAATGGATAGAGGACTCGACTTTTGGTAAAATAATACTAAATTATATAAAGTATATTCTGAACATGAACGAATCCATCAATAATGTCAAATGGAATATGAGACGCAGAACGTGCACAAAATACGAAAGAGAATATCGAATGTGGACAAGTCAGGGATACAGATAATATTACAAATCACGGTGCATGGTTTGGAATCAATATTTAGACTGAAATTTAATGAGAGAATTGTCTCAAAATTGTTTAAAATGTAAAAGGGTATTAAATTTAATGAGTCTAGTGGTAATTATTGTAATACACCTCTTGATGAAAGAAGGTATCAACAAAGTCTTGTCAAGAGATATCGATTCAGAAACAATTAAAACTAGTAGATATTAAAACCGGTAAAAATTATAAATGGTAGAATGAAGACCAATTGTGTAGGATCAGAAAGTAGAACAAGATAGATGAGTGGTCGTTGATGTTTGAGGGAGCGATGATGTATGGAATAGAAGAGAAGGGATAAGTAATAAGAGGATCTAATGAGGTCTTCGATTTTTATTGAGTTGAAAGGAAAATGATTCGAGTCGGGATATTTGGAAGACTCTTATCCTTCGAGGGCCCTGACTGACTGAGTGAATAGGCCGCGGAGAAGGAAGGAGATAAAAGGAGGGAGCAGGACGGGTCGAAACAGGTAGGGTGAAAGAGAATGAGAACAAGTGAGACAGTAGAGAAAGAATGTGAGGAGGTGGCAAGAGAAGGAAAGAGCCAGCGGGTCGACTATCAGGGTCATTAGTTACGGATGTCCCGTCCGAACCGAGACCACTCTCGTCTCGATAAACAGAGGGGCTCGAAAAAAGGAGGCACAAATAATAATTATATCCCTGTAATATAACGGTCAGTGCGGCACGGTTATCTGCGGCTCTGAAAGTGCACTACGCTGTCCATAAGATAAAACGTCGCCGTCCCTGGGCTCTTTTTTCTTTTGATTGGGCCCTGTCCGATATGGCCGCACGACACCAGACTCACCCAGAATTATGGAAGCAGCGACTTCGAAGGTCGGTGTTCCGATCATGTTGTACTCGGATGTATGTAACTGGCGGGCCATGCTTGTCGCACTTCGATTGCCACAGGTAACTCGAACTTGTTGTGTATTTGCCGTGACGAATTTCCAAACGGAAAGAGTCCTGTCCTCTAGATTAAACGACTCCGCCAGCTTAAAACCACTCCCAATGCTCAGATCCATACGTAAATTCGTTATGTACCTTAACCAATGTATGAAAGTAGCTCGCGCCGATGTCACGCTTAATCGGATAACTTACAATCCAAAGAGCGACTTTACTTTAGCACATTTTACAACCACCGGAACGAAACCATATCAACAGATAGCTGATCGTCACGTTTATGATAGACCTGTCAAAATTAATCTTGTCACAAATGCTGGAGAATCGTTGTTTGAAATATAAAATTGATTCACTGCACTGTCACTTTTTCCCCTACAATTGTTGAAAGATCGTTTTTTTATTCGTAACAAAGGTTTAGAAGCGTGCAACTGTCCTACACATTCATGTTCACCTGCGGCACGCGTCACGGCCGAAGAGCCTGCTTTTCTACACGACTGAGGGCGTGAGACCGTGAAAATCGTTTGCTGAAAGGGAACCGTTTCGGTTTGTGACGACCCAGGGCGAGTAAAAACTCGAGGGAGCAAGTACCTCTCGATTTATCGAAGAAGGAGTCAAGAATTCACAATGACAAAAAAAATGATAAAAATCAGCCCATAACAAGCTACAACCCAATTTCGTAATAATCCTGAAGAATATATTGAATTGATATTATGATTTAATTAATCTGGCTTTAATTAGTGTTCACTTTCCGAGAACATAAAACATATTATATTAGTAGTTACAAACACTTATAAAAGTGGATTTATTAGAAAGTTGATCAATGAAATTCCCTATTTCCATTTCTGTTTTTATTTTATCGGAACTGAAGATGGAAGTAATCTAGAAAACCGCAGCGTCGATATCGGAAAATATAATCTTTTTCTATCTCAACGCTCACTATTTATTTGATCGCTCGGTATTATCCTCATTTCTGCTTTTACAGCGACTTCCGACTCTTTTGTGCTTTGAAATTAATGACGTACGTTCTTTCATTTCATCCCCTAAGGAGGACTTTAAAGGAACGGACGAAACTCGAAATGACCGTCGGCAACGGGAACGTTGGACACCTAGTTCAACGGAGGCAGCAACAAGTGCATAAGTTCGTGCGTCCTTGATATCGCGTCGCTGTTTCGCGCCGGTTATTTCTCGAGATTCCTACGCCCTGGCAAAAAAGTTCCTCCAATTACGAGGAAACTGCGCAGCACTCTTCTACACCCTTCTTCTCTCGTTGTCACTGCTCCAGCCACTTCCGACAAAACCCGTTCCTACTCGGTCGAAATTGCGTAGGTATATCCGCCGCGAAGCTTATACGAGCGGAAAAAAGTATAAGAAGATCTAAGAAAAAGATCAAAAGTAACGGAGAACACAGTATAGACTGCTTTCTAGGGGTAAACATTGCGCAATGACAACAGCAATGACGAATTTATCAAATAATTCGATGTGGAGTGAGTAAAGCTATTATTAATGCACCATTATTAAAATGTTACTGAAATCACTTCCAGCTCGTCTAAACTCAGAAATGTAGTATCATGGAAAAGTCAAGTTCAACTTGACTCGAGTATTTCCAAGAGGAGAGAGTGGAGGCGCATTTCTGGATAAGAGGTTGACCAATACTCGAGATTCCGTCTTGTACCACATCTTGGTCTAAGCCCTAAGGGTTTTTTCGAGTATGTCACTCCTTGAAAGCAGCAACTACCGTTGATAATGTCGTGATCTGCTAATGCAGGTTTATAAGTATCCTCTTGTAAAACTCCTCATGATACTCACTTAACCCACAAAGGCACAAGTTCTCCAAGTGCCTTTGTTCCTAAACTTGAATTGTTATCGATCCCCTTGATTCCAAACTGTGTCTTAAATTTCTCACTTCCCAAAGCTACACAAAATAGTGAAACTCGAAGTTTATGTAAATAAGAAAAGATTTCGAGAGAAGTCGATTGATAGATTTTTCTACGTTACTCGAGTCTTCCGAAGAAAGGTGAGAGGCAAAGATAAAAAAAAAGTGGCTAAGCTGATTTTGACACAGATGTATACATAAAGAACAGAAAGTGGAAAAAATTTCAAAGAGTCAATCGGGAAGGTTTGGGGCAACTTCTGTCCTCGTTGAAAGGAATCTAGTTTTCGGTGTTGGAGAACTGGAAGCGGTGGCAATGGTTAGGTGGCGTTGGGGTGGCAATATTTTAAAAGGCTGTGAGTCTGTTGCGGGCAGAGTAGCACACCGTACACTCGGTGAAGAGCAGAACCAACTTGCGCAAGCTGAGAGAGTAAAGGGAGGGCGTACCCGCTGTTATCTTGCTTGTTCCCTGGATGAAATATCGGCTAGCAGTTTCAGGCCTTTTCTCGACCCGCCTTCGAGCTCTCAACCTCCTCGGCACATTGCTAACCAACCCCCGCAGCTGTATACAACCATCGTTCCCTCTGAAGCAGTCGACAATGTGTACGTCCTTATCCGCTGATTTTAAACGCAAACCAGGATTGCGCATATAGTAGGCAGCTAGTCTCGTGTTAATGTACACAATCCGAGCAGACCTGACCTGAACTCATCGATCACCTTTTATTCCTTCTACGCAAAGAGCTAACCAAAAATATACCGCTGTTCTTCCGCTGCTGGTAAATTACATTAGTGTTAGCTGTTGTCCGTCAGAGTATGATGGATAAACAAGATGGATATTAAATTGCTCCTGCTTTCAACCTTCTGAACGAGCACTCACTTCTCTGTTGAAAAGTAAAATTGGTGAAGACCTACATTTCATAGGATGTTGTTAACAGTGGTGGACAATCTTGCTCTGCGTCGCCTACAATGATTTCGACTGGGGGCATATGGTTTTATAAATTAGAACGCCCACAGGTTTGCTCAGAAAGTTCGAAGTAGAATTAGAAGTTGGAGAATTGTGAGTGCGGAGGAAATTTTTTAAATAACAAGTTGGGAGTCATTGTCTCAGGTCAACGTTCGGCCCACTTTTTCTCACAGTACAGATATAGAATCCCAACTTCACGCAGCTAACGATATTGTCCGTGTTAAGCCAATTTTGCCAGCTGCACCACTATTGATTGCAATAGGTGTTGAGTTTCATGGCTCAGCAGACAACACGAACTTCCCGGCTTACCACGATTAAATCAAGCATTGGTTTAGAGTCGACTTCAGCGCTCAGTGAAGCACACCAACCTCGTTTCAATAGTTAGCATCTAAATTATTTGCTCACGGATCTAATCACGCTCCTTTGAATACGTTTCAATCGTAGGCAAGAATCAATTTGTGGACTCGCGAAGGTATTATCAAGTGCGGTATTTAAAGTCAGGGTTGCGAGGATGAAATTGTAATTGTCGAACAAGCTGGTATCAGCAAGTTGTGCCGAGGTAGCAAATCTATCAGTAGGGCTTATCAACCGGGGCGGGACTTTTATCGGGTGCGTTTATTCACGTACTTGTGCACATTAATTCTCGTTTGTAGTCGCTCCTTGAATATATTCGTGGCCGATAGGTATGTACGGGTGGGTTGAAAGGTGGGTAGGTACTAGGTAGGCAGGTAAGTAAAGATCGTACGCAAGAGTAAGAAGCATCGATCTGCGAAGTACCCTGTAGCCTTATGTGCGCACCATTGTGCTAGGCCGGATTTACTATCGCGACGGTGTGTCAGGGTGTTTCGCAAAGAGAAAACGAAGCAAGAGTAAACGAAACAGAGGGAAAAAGCAAGAAGCGGGGGATGAAGGACAAAGGTAGGGAAGTGGGAGGCAAAAGAAAGGAAGATGGTGACAATGCGATCTTGACTCCGATACGGAATTGCCGCTGGCTCCAGGTATGGTCTGCTGAAATGAGCATAAGCTCCCTCGGTTATTTCTTACCTCGAATTGTGTACCAACGTTCCAAATATCTTCTCCTCTCGCCCTTTTTTCTTTGACTTGCGCGGCCCTTTTGACCCTGACTTATCGCCGCGAACTCGAACCTCTTCGTATTCTCACGTTATTTCTCTGAATCAACGTTCTCTGCCAAAGGCCGCCATCGCGCCATCTTCGTTCATCGGGACGTCCCGGACAATGGAGCTTCTAACTGTGGAACTTGTGAAACGATACGTGTCGTTGTTATCACAATACGGGGTTTCCAGGCTAAGCAACCTTCGCTGAGCGGTAGAAAGGACTTGGACTCTATGCTATGCTATTCTTCGCATCAACACCCTCATGTTTGTTAGTTCCGAATGGCATAGATAACTCTATCGACGTGTTACCATACGAGCGATTGAAGTACGTAACGTGGAGTCTGCTAAACGTTGATGCAACGCAGCAGCAATACAGCTGCCCGATGGAAAAGTTTACGCACAAGTGGGATAACAACGGAAGCCACGTCGACGTAGTTCGAAACTTCTGCTTCGCTATCGCGCGCTACGCGACAGCGAAAGACCATTCAACGTAACTTCTCCCCTATACTGAAAGCAAAGTGAAGTTTCGATTAGTCAATAACGAAATTAGGCTAACCAATCGATTTTGTAATAACACTTGGGAAGTTAATTATTAGAATGTGTCTAATACAATTTTGATACTATCGAAGAAAGACTTTCTTCATATTAGCTTTCAATTAGTGAGGATATACAAATTGAATAGAGGTCGTTTTATATCAAAAATTTCGCAGAGGAGGATCTTATTGCTGGTATAGATACAGCCATACACGATGTTTGTTTTTAACATCCGATTCTTGTTGCTTATGAAGACAGATGCGCAGACGCGAGCGAGATACGCATGTGGTAGAAAAAAAATCAGTCATACAGAATGGATTGCTAAACGCAAACATTTTAGAGATAGCTCGCTTAGACAAAAGTTTAATAGGATTGCACATTTCATATAATAGCAATACGCATATTACAGTTTTGTACCACAAATGTGAAGTTGTATTTAGAAAATTTCAGTAAGTGCATTTCGCACTCTTTATGATTAAAGTATACGTTTTATATTATGGATGTACACATAATGTTCTAACCTACTAGCGTATGGTTAAGTCAATGATACTATGTCTATCAGTGTACGTAGGTATAAAAGTGGCTCCAGCAGGAGTCTAAGATAGGAGCCAAAGGAAACCTTTTTCTTGCAGCAGCAGTGAGAAAAGAATCCCTCGGTTGCCATCAGTGAGAAAAACTTTTCAGGCAATCGGGTAATTAATTCCCTTATTCGATGCTCGCTTCACTCCTTTCGGTATTTTCTCTCCTTTTCCGGATCCCTTAAGTGGGTACGGTTGCTTGAAATATCTAAAAGCATTTCTTTCAATCTCACCGGTACCGTTTGTGCTCCAACTTTCATAGGTCTCGAGATCCCGATCTCTTTCGCCTGTAAAGCTCCCTATCTACCACTGAATCCGCGATCTTTAATTACTTACAAATCGGATTATAGAAACAGTTTAACGAATATTTGCAAGTGAGAGTTAATCGCCAATAACAGACGTTTTTTCTCCACAGATCCTAATTACTTCTCCATAAAAGTTTTCGGAACTAAAACCTCGTTTACATTCAATTTATGAAAGATATTTCAAAATTTTTGAAGGAATATTGAATGATATCTTATTTGAAAATTCTGACTAAAAGAAGAAGGATAGAATGAAGTAGCGGGAGCTGAGAAACACCTTGAAAGCGTTAAATGCGGCCCTTTTCGTAGTAAGGAGGGTCACCGTTCCTGTATAGTGTAAGCGGATTCGCCACTCTGGCCCGGTTACAGGGGAAGAGCTCTCTTCTTCATTTCTTCTTTTTGTTTCCCTTGCCCTGCTAACGGAAACCGGCCACAGTAGACCGAAGACACGCATAGCGCGATCTCCACGCTTCTGTTGCCCTCAAACATCGAACACCGTCAACCTGACATAAGATTAGATCGTTCTCAGGTGCATCTGCCCGCGAATTCTTTGTTCTTTTCAGTCGACCGACGCAACCGAACCCTTTCCCTCTTTCTGCAAAGATATTATCAAACGAACGGAAAACGGCGTTTGGCACCAGTACTTCCTTCAGGAACCACTGATTATTCGTGTTTTTGGTAGCATGTGTCAGGAAATTAAACTTCCCACGTTACATTTGAAAGCAAAAGTATACTTTTTGGAGGAGGGTCCTGAATGTTCCTCAAATTCTAGATTTCCTAATATCCCTCATTTTCGTTTGGCCAAATTATCGTTTGCCAGAGTTTTTGTTATGCTAGATATTAAGACAACTGGAAATTCGAAAAAATATAAATTAGGCCTGCTTTCGGTGGTTGCAAATTCGAACTAAATATAAATTGTAAACGGCCGCATTTTTAAGAATGCATTGGATAATTGAGCGTCAGCCTATATTGTGGGAGTTTAGCAGAAGGGGTTTGGGGTATGAATGTATACTCTTGCGAATCCTCCCTTTGTAGACACCGACGTTGGCTGCTGGCTCTGAATGTATATGTAGTTGGCAGCGCCAGTGCCGAGATGCGGTGCTGACGTTTTGCCAATAAACGTTCGGAGTCGGCGACAGTGCGGTGTTCTTTTTGATTAAACGCTTTGAAGCCCAAAGGTCGGAGTCTGGAATTGGAATCACAGATTTTCTCGTTCTCCGTGAAGCGAGCGGTGTGTTTGCCTAACTAGTTACCAGTGGCAGCTCGATAGGCACCAGGTGAAGCTGTTTCGTAGGAATGTATATTTGTGTTTACCAAGAAGAAAAAATTCTTCACACTCTTAATTTTTTTTATCTCTTAAAACTTATTCAAATTCAACTTAATTTACTCCATCAAGCTAGCTATTCCATTTAGACTAATTGGAAAAGCTTTAAAAGAAACCTGGTTATTTAGAAGATATAGTGATTTATAAAACTTCAGTTTTTTCAACCAGATATATTTGGGGTTTTTGGAGGTGTAGATTCGAATAGAAACGTCGAAAATCTGGACACGTGCTCCCAAATCGCAAGTTGAGCGGAAACGGGCAAATTCCCTCGGCATTGCTAAAAGAGCCGACAATGCCGGAATCTTACGGCTGGTTTCTCTCTCTCTTGTTTCCAGCAGTCTAACGAATGGCTCGAGTTTTCGTCCCTTCGGGCGAATCGCTCGGGACTTGTCCATGCTCACTTAATTCTTCGTTCGACGCGTCGTTCTCGATGCTCGGTACCTCTTTTAACGTCGGTATAGGATTCCGAGTCAGTGTTCGAGGAACGATATTTGCTCCGAAGCTTTCGAGGTAAGCAAGTAGGCAGGAACAACTCGAATAAGTGCCGTTCTCGACGCGAAGATACGCAATTTAGGGCCATTACTTCGCGCGGTTGTACAACTTCATCTGCAGGAGCGAAAAGGACACTTGTTTGATTTCTGTTCACGGATCGATTAATAACAAATCGATTGCTTGGAATATTATCTTCGAAGTTTAATGATTATTAGATGCACAATTGATTTAATTCGAATTTTCTGTCTGACAATTAAAGACAAAGGAAAAGTAAAAACTTCTATAAAGTTCCAAAGATACTTGACGAATCTTTATCGATAAATGAGGTGATAAAGTAAATCGAACAGTTTTTGGTTTTTTTTTTATACTTGATGAAATCCCAATTATTATAGAAATATGCCTGACGTTAAATGTTTTCTCGTTTTGTTTTATTTTAATTTACCCATAAAGATTGAACTCGTTTTGTATAGAGAGGATACTAAATTGCCAAGTATCAAACTTAGTCAATAAAGAGATATTACATTGCGTATCTGTTATTACCGCGCATGAAGTGCATCCATCACGTGCTTTGAGGTCTTTGTAGATTATTTACTCTGCTTTATTGACCTGCTCTAATATTGTGGGCGACTAAATCTGCTCGATAATCCATACATAAAATCCTCTGTCCTATCCAGCTTGAAATTCTCCAACTCTATTTCATATCAATAAAACATACCGCAAAGTTAAATATATTTTTGTTAATGTAATTTATATTTATGTTTGATTTATAATAATTTATTTAATTTATACGATATAGAACAGCTTAGAATCCTAGCTAGAAATGTTCCCCCTTATTCTACTCAAATTATATTTATATTTTGTAGGGGATATCTGAGAAAAATAACCTAATATACTTATCCGTGTTAAAGCTTGATTACTCAGTTATCTTGAGATGGTTTCTCTTTTCCTGAAAATCTCAAAAAACATGGGTACACCGCTTGGATCCCACGGAGTAACATGATACGTTTTCTTATCTTAGAAAGACGAACAACCGATTGAAAGCATGTATCCACTGACAAGTCCGTTATTTTCCTCTAGTTAATTTTTATTTCCAAAATAAGTAAACTTTCAAAAGCCTCAATATATCAAAGATTTTCAGTGAATTGAAAACAAAATAAAATAATCGCGTATGAAACCCTCAAAAATTGAGAATTTAAAATAATAAATAAGTTCTGACTTTAATATTGGATAATTTAACAAATGGAAATTTATTTTGAAATTTTCTTAGAAATGCTTCCCCATAAAAAAACGATAATGGCTTTAATTGTTTTGTTCAAGTTTCCGTAGCAATTCTGGTATAAGAAAAAGTGTAAAAAAGTTTTATAATGAATTTTATCAAATCGTAAAACATAATAAAATAGCACTTTTGTAATTTAAGAATTGAAAAAGAAACTATTAGTAACCGTACTTTCTGAATTTTGTGCAAATTATCTATTTCATTTTGGGAAATTTCTTAGCAATACTCTTTCATGTAATTTTGGCAATCCGAGGCCTGATATTAGGGAGGATCGAAAATAAAAAATCTAAAATTCGAAATCGCTGCAACGCGAAAAATTTATCGTATCTGAATCCTATAAAAGTACAATTTATTTGGAATCGATTTCACGGTAGAGTGGACTTTTGTCCAATGAATTTTTCGGCTTAAAAAAATCAAAATATGTTTAGAAAAGTTTGAAACCGTAAGTCAGGGACTAGGCCAGACAGGCCCTAATAAATATAATATAAAAAATAATATGAACGTTTTATTTTTTAGTATTCATATAGTTTAGTGAGTAATGAATAGTTAAAAATTATTCAGAAAATAAAGTTAATACGAAAAATTTTGTTGTTAAAAATGTGACATATTTCGTTATTTCTTAAATGAAATAATAATAATAAGGACATTTGTAATGAAAAAATGGTCAAATTGTACAACTCAAATTATAGCATACACTCTTCATAATAAATAAGAAGGGATTTTGGCGGCCGTCGTTTTTCTTTATTCTTTATGAATTTTAGATCAAAGTTCTCCAAATTTGTCCTCCTTTTTACAGGTTTTAATTGCAGACAAAGATTTACTTTATAAATTAAAAATGAAATTAAAATTGCAAATGAAATGTATTGAAAATTCGATTCCTGGCTTGAAGTGCCGAGCCCTGCCGTAAGTTATAAACAAAAATTTATTTCGAAATTTGTTTTCCCTTTGACATAGGTCTTAAGAATGTTTCCCAAAAAAGAAGTTGATCTAAATGGGAATTATCTTAGAAAATGATTACCCAAGACCCGCAACAAATTGTGAATACTTTTTTATCCTCCAGGAATGTAAAACAGTTGAAACTGAAGAAAATTTAAAAACTCTACAAACAAGAAATTGTTTGAACATTTTTTCAAACGCCGGAAATCAAGCAGCATATCTATCTATTCCGAATTAATTATATTTTTTCGGATCCCAATGGGCTAGTTTTTTCACTTTGAAACGAATTCGAATTCCGGAATTTTTTACTTTCGATCCAACCTACCTTATATGCACCTAATGAAAGGAAATGATATTTTCTTATTCTGCTCGTTTTAAATAATGTGAAATTTAAATTCTTGAAAACGAAGTCTTGCTTGAATAAAACGTATTTTAAGGCGACGGATCTTTTCTGCGATTTGCATCACATGAACAAAGAAGACATCGATCACTTTTTCGATCTTACGGCTTTTCTGAAGCGTAGGCGAACCAGACGTCCGCAGATACGAGTGCATTAGCTTCCTGCCTGCATGATCGATCGTCGCTTATGCTTACGAGTGTCGGTGGGACGCAGGATTTGTTCCTGCATGTACCAAGCCAAAGGAACCTTTTTCGCAATTAGGTACGATCCGCGGTGATCGTTCAAACGAGATAGATATATATCGAATCGCTCTTCTTGTCGTGTCTTCGTTACCATCGTAGAATTATATCGGCATAAATCTTTGATTTAATGCGCCAAAGTCTATTTATTGGTAATTCGATACCGACAGAAATGGCTGGACGAGAATATCACTGCTACTGGCAGGTGTCAATTAACGTAGAGGACGTAAATTCTGAATTACCCGTGAACGTCACTCTCGTCGTTCCACAATTTTAACTGATATTGGATTCTTTTTTTTCTTCAGATAGATTAAACCACAATTGTATTTAACAATTACAACAGAAGACTGTCGAGACAAATGGATGAATGAGAAAAATGGAGACCGGTTATATCTGTTATTCATCTTTAATTCAACTTCTAGTCAATATTACCTGCGAATTGATTTCTATTATTGTTTCCGATTTCGAAATGGAGACATTGTCCGATTGAACGAGACCAGAAATTGATTTTCCTTTCAGCATTGGTAATACAAGCAATTTCGCCAAAGAGGACGCGAAATTTTGAAAAAAAAAACATTCAATGAAACGTCATTCCTTCGCTATCGGTCATCGATCAGTCGCTCGAATAAGCGGAAACTGATATTGACAAGGTTGACGAGTTACGTCGACAGAAGTGACGTTTCACGTGCGATCTTTCGCCTCTGTGTATATACAAGCAGGTACCTACCTGTGTTTAAAATTAATTCCTCTTCGCTGGGCTTCGCCAGCTCTGATATTTATAACAGTCGGATGTAAATCATATCGAGCCAGCAGTAGCAACAGGCATTACTTGTACATGAGAATACTCGATTCATCGTGAATCGATAATGTAATTAGAGCTCAGAAAAAGGATTAGCTGAATTAGAAATCTCGCGCTTCGCGAAGCCCCTGGAGTCCAACAAACCAGAGTCTCGTAGGACTTTGATTTATGCGTCCCAGAGGCGCTTCACGGACCAAAGCCAGTTGAGCTGGGTCGATGGTGGGTGGGGGGGGGGGGGGGGGGGGGGATAGTGCCCGGGGTTGTGGTGAGGGCTCGCGACGATAACTTGACATATATG
>JAAAKG020140838.1:128469-150163 GCA_010014905.2 Druon quercuslanigerum
GTCGGCGGGGGGGGGCGTGGGGGGGGGGGGGGGCTGGTGGGGTGGGGGCGGGGGGGGGGGGGGGGCGGGGGGGAGGTCGGTTGAAGACGCATGGCTTTTGAAACTAGCACTCACGAAAAGCTCTGCTTCTATTTCTGCAAAGAATTTTATATGTCATTTGTATATCTTTTGAGATACAGACAAATTGTTAGTACTTTCATCCGTGCTAAGCTTTCTCAACAGAGTTCAAGTGCTTTTATTCTAAATAATTTCAGATTTCAGGGATAGAGCTATGGAATTTAGAAAAAAATTCCCAAACTACTTTATTTCTGTGAAATTCAAAAAATTTCACGCCTCACAATTTCGTTAACGTTGGCTGAAAACATACATTTTTTAAACTTTTTATCAAGAATTATGACCGATAAAATATTCACTTCCAGCTTGTTCAAATTTTCTACAGGTGCAAATGATTTCACTTGATAATTCAAAATACAAACCCTAAAATTAATAATTCTTGATTAAAGCATTAAAAAAATCCGGTATTTTAATTTAAAAACCCTAAAGTTGAAAAAGGTGTTGGCAAATTCCACACTGTACAGTTTCGAAACAAAAGCATTAGTAGTTCAACGATATGAAATTAAAAAATTAAAATAAATGGAATATTTTCAAATTGTACTTTCAAAGCTATACAACTGAAAATTTAAATTAATTTAATTGAAATACTTAAGTGTAAACTTTTTCAAGAATGAACAGTTGAAAATTTTCTAATTTAAAAAGCTTTCGAGAATACCTAAACGTAAAATTATTCACAATGGCATTTAAAATAAAGATAAGCTATAAACGTCCCTCATTTGAATATAATTCAAACTAGATTGCAAGTTCGCCGAATTTTATTTATCATTGATCACAGATTCGATATAAAAGAGAATATTCATGTTCATTGAATATATTTTCTAATGATTCCCGCACGAAATGACTTTATCAATGTTGCTTAAGCGAGTTTTTAGAGTATAGCGACTCTAAAAGTAGATCGTGAATACTTAATTACTCGCGTTTCATTCGAGGTTGGCTGAGCTATTAACGAGCGAGGGATTAACGAGCAACGTGTCAGCTATACTCTATAGGAGTATAAGGTACCAAGGCGAGGGGGTACCAAGTAACTTGAAGGACGAATGGCTTAACCGCGACTGCAGGTAACGTCAGTTGCAGCTGTGCATTCTGTACATCCAAGCAACACTGTAAAATAAAGATGTCGCTGGAGGCATTCCTTATACGTCCTTCGTTAATTGTAAGTAATCGAAAGCGGTGAAGACGCAAAGTAACATTGTACTAGCGAAGGCTTTGTAACAAGCATCAAAAGTTTGTAGGGTAGCAGCAGTCGACTGGTAACTTAGTAACAAGTGTACATCGTACACCTGCGGCCTGAAGGGTAATAATTAATTCACTGGATGATAAATAGCAGTCGCTAATTAAAGAAACCAAATCGAATCAGTTATTGATACTATCAACATTTATTTTATATCCCGAGACAGCCCAATCAGCTAATTTTGTATCGAGTTTGATTATTGTTTATTGATCGAATAAATTCGTCAGATAAAACTGTTTGTTAAAACGATTGTGATTCTATTCGTCTCGTTTAAATATTTGATCTTATTTTATGTGTGAGCTGCAAATTAGGACATTAGCTACAAGAGGGGCAAAAAATGCGATAGTAGTTTTCTTCAGCTAAACTGGATTTAGTTGTAGTGACAAGAGCTTTCCTGGATTAGGCGAGATCGAGAGAACATGTTTTCGTGTGCGAGGGAAATAAAAGTCTTAACACAGGTTGAACAATAGAAGCGTCAGCATCATAGGAATCAGGCACTGGGGGATTCTCGTGGTATAAAGGAAGTCCGTGGAAGCCTGTGCAGCTTGTGGTCTCGCAGAAGCTGTTAGTGGTGTTCTCGAGGCGAGAGGTTCGAATGGACGTCGAGAACCGCATGAACAAGACGTACCCAAGGGATCCACGCCCGACTGGAGTATGCAACATACATGCTTGTTCCGAATCATTGGATCGCAGGGAATCCATTCCATGTGTCGATACACTATATGGTTGTACAGTGTACGGAATACAGTATATAGTAGTAGTTGACAATATACAATCCAATGCGTGGTATTGTCCAAGAGACAAACGCAGGATGGACCACCACATCTCTCCTTGTTCATATTTATACATCTTTCTCTCTTCATTTCCATCTTTCACCCTTTCACATCCCATCCTTCCACATCCAGTTGGCCAAGGGAAAGAGGAGAATTGCAGTTTACCATTAATGACTTCGGGTAATAATATATCGGAGAGGCTGGTGGTGCTGCGCCTCCCGCTGCCGTGGCGGTGGACTTGAAAGGATCCACGAACAGCGGGTTGTCGGCCCTCAGTGCTCTTAGACTCGAAACCTTCATCTGTGGCCGAAGTTGAAACACTGAGATGACCATTGTGTCTACGAACAAACAGTACGCCCTTCTTCCTCCATCTCCAGTCTGTCTTCCTGCTTTGTTGACAGCTCCTGATTATATGTATGCTCTCCTTAATGTTTTCGGCAATGTCTTTGGAGGTCCCATTTCGGACACAACAAGTACAAACTCTTGATACAGTTCTGTCTTTTAAACTTCAAACTGACCGTCATTTTGCAGACCTAAGAAAAGAGTCTTTCTCACTTCCGGCAATGAAGGATGTGTTTCATTTCTTTTATCCCTTCGAATAATTGTTTCCTTCATTTCCTCTTGATATAATTAAGTTTTGGGTAGAATATATCAAAATGGCGTATTATTATCAGGGAATAATAATCCTATGTGGGTCATGTCTTCTCGAAAATGAATGGAAATATAATTAAATACCAACTGTTACTTTTCTCACAACACTGCTTGTATTCAGAGTTGGAATTTTAAGTTAAAATAAACCTATTCATGAGAAGAGAATTGGGATTGTACCATGTCTGTCGATTCTTAGAAAAAGTATAGAAGCACCCCCCATCAAAGTGACGTGTTTGATATTTCCCAGATCACCCTCTGTTTAGTCTTGAGACACCGGATATTTGAAGAAACGGTCGCAGTTACACGACGAAAATAATCCAGCTTTTAAGGATCTGTTAAATGGGTGGTTAAGATAAACACTCTGCAGATGGTGATTAGACTAGAAGGGTCACCTTTCCACTTAAAAATCTAGAGGAATAGCTATCTATTGATGTTAAGAAAAGTCTAAATGTGGCTACTGCAATCTGTATTCTGTAAATTGAGGGGCCGAAGGAATGTGTAAAATAGATTTATTTTCAAAATAAATCATTCCGGAGATGTGGCGCGCCGATGCAGGACGTTTTTTTTTCTTCTGTTTTCAACGTCTGCTCGCCTGCACCTCTGAATACGTGGTAATTGTGAACTGCATGGCATATCATGAAACGACCCTCTTCGTGGCACCTGAACCTTTCCGTTTCCCTCGATCACAAAGATTACGCGTGCACGCAGACGACTCAAGTCCTAACCACTGTCTAAAACGGCATTGTAGCGCGTTGGTATGGAACTAATGAACTCACGACGTGGATCTCACGTGCAGAGTTATTACAGACCTCTTCCCTCTTTCGATCCCCTCATGTCCTTGCTCGAGTCTTAGTCGCCGGTTCTTCCTCTTTTCCACTTCCTCCGTAACTACCACCTTCCCCCCCATAGCATCATACCAAAGCTATCATCACTTTTTTCACATAACTTGAATGTAGTCCTAAAATCAGGATGGCCTGAGGGCAGGGCAAATCTGGCACTCTGGGAAAAGGCAAAAAAATTTCTTGGTGGGGGATTTTGAAAAAAAAGAAGTCAGAAAATTTCTTCAAGAAGCCCTTTAAGTAATTTTAAGATATAATAATGGCTTCTAGAGTCACTTTCAGTTCCTTCCCCCCCCCCCCCCCAACCCCTTTTTTTCACTTTTCTTTCAATAAATAAACCCATTAGTTAACCACTATTAAACTTAGGTCTATACCTACTTCTGAATTTTAATTATTAAACTCTTTTGAAGGGTTTTCAAAGAATTTAAAAGATTAAGAAGTTTTAAAGGAATTTCATGATTAAAAATTGTTTAGGATATGTCAAAAGATTCCAAGGAATTTCCAACCGACTTCTATAATTTGTACGTATTCCAAAGTATTAGAAAGATTTTGTGGTGTTTAAAAAAACCAAGGATTTTTCTAGAGCTTTAAAAAGTTTTATGGAGTTCAGAAGCTTTCACAGCGGCTTAAATGTTTTTAATGTATTTTATTAGATTTGAAGGAATTTTCAAAATATTAAAATATTTTCAGATGATTTAAACGATTTTATAGGACCAAAAAAAGTTCGTGTAGGGTTTTATAGTTTCCTAGAATTTCGGAATATATAGAATGATTTTATAGCTCCTATTATGTTTTATAATGATTGTTTAGGGATGACGAGGGATTTTATTTTGCGGAATTTTATATTATATGTATAGTTTTCTAAGAATTAATTCAGAAGAGTTAAGGAATTCCGTAGGATTTGAAAGATTTAAAAATATGTCAAGGTATTTCCTAAGATTAGAAACTGTCTTAAGATTTTAGGGTATTTTAAAAGATCAGTAGAAATTTTTAATTCATTTGAATCATTTAATGGGATTTTCAAGGATTTGAAATATTTGAGAGTATTTTAAATTATTCCAATTGAGTTTATTCATAAGATTTTCGAGCATTTTAATGATTTGAAGCAGTTTTAAAAGCTCACAGGGCTTATGGTAAATTTTCCAGGATTTCTAAGAATTTATTCAAAAAAATGAGGAATTTCGAAAGGTTGCAAAGATTTGAAAATATTCTCCAATATTTCCTGCAATTTACTTGTATTAATTTTGAATGAACCCCGAATTCTGATTTATTTATCCTGACTTCTGTATAGCTCTTTTGAATTCAGGGAAATTCCCTTTAATTTTTCGAATGCAGTTGAATTTTTCTAGATTCACTCGACTCTATTCAATTCAATGGATTTTATTTCAGATTTTGTTTAATTCATCCTGAATTATTTAAAAACCCATTTTGGATCTTAAGTAATTTATTAAATTATTTTGCATTCGCTTGAGTTTTTCTAAACTCATTTCAAACTTACTGGATTTAATGAATTTTTTCATATTTTTTATGGTTTTCAATTCACTTGCATATTTGTTTTAATTCATCTTGTATTTTAATGAATTTCATCTAATTCTGCTAATTTCTCTGAAATTCGTATAAGTTCGCTCAAATTAAATTTTTTTATTCCATCTGTAAAAAAATTTATATTAAATTCTTACAAGCTTAGAATTTTGGCAGCGGTAAGAGTCATTTATCTTGTACGATCTTTTGCCAAAAGTCGTTGTCAAGCTTTTTTTTTACCAAATTTTAACTAGAGGTCAAAGACAATTAGAATTATAATCGTGCAACTGATATTCCTTTTTGAGAAAAAATATTCATTTTCAAATGAAATCTTCTGATTCCATTCTCTTACGCGTGAATAATCCCCAAACAAATTAGCAGGAATGGTTTCTGCTTATTTTACAGGAACCATCATACCGCTAATTTTGTAATACCAGCACTTTGTCATCTCAATAATTTTGAACATTTTATCTCGTTGAGCGCGCCTAGAGCGCGCAGTATGCACCGAAAATATTTACCTTGCCCGTTTATTTACGCAATAATGTTGCAAATATCGGTAGAAAATGTTTCAAAAGAATGGTTCGGAAATAGTCGATTAAATTACGTATTAATTAACAGTATTATAATTTAATTACGCCTGACCTTTAGCTGCATTGTTAGCTTGGCTAACGAAAGGAGATATATAAATCTAGAGCAATTTTTAATGCGTTAATTTGTATGCAAATGAAGCTCGTTGTGCCGGGGAAGAGAGAATGGTCGATTCTGCGGAATTCTGTGAAACTCAAGAGTTGTGGCTCAACAATCTGGGATTTTGGCCCCATTCAAGTAGTCCCGAGAAGCAAGGGAAGTCTTTGCGACGTCTCATTCTCACTACTCACACCACCATCCCTTTATCTTAATTCTATTACGTTTTACAAGGAGAGCGTCTCTGCGGGCAAACTCACTTTGCAAAATATACGCAACCCGGGCGCGACCCGAGCCGTCCAATTTCATACTTGCTTTGACAGTCTCAAAAGTCATCGCGACCACCGCCAAAGAGCTTTTATCCCTCCGAACTAAGATCCGCGAAAGAGAAGAATCCAGATAAGTCCTCCTGACTCGCGGTGCGACAACACAAGAGATTTATTTGCCTCTAAACTCTAATTATCTCAGACAACTGTCAGTTTGCATTCATCCAAGTCAACGAGGATTTGAGCATTTTCCTTTCTTTTCATACTTTACGGGATTTATTTATTTTTAGTATCTGAAAAAAAGATGTTTCACAAATCATTTTCGAAAGGCGCAATTCAAATACCAGGTTGTTAGGGAGGGTTGGGGGTGTAGACAAAGTCCACGTGGACAGTTCACCGTTGCGTTTGAATGCCTATCCTGATGTTTAACTATTTTTACTCAAATTAAGTTGAAATGTGTCATTAAAAAAACTTGACTTTTTCGAAACAAGACAACTTTTTTTAACCACAAATTAGTCTGTTAACCAGTGTAACTAATGTCGTCTTTTTTTCCTGTTGCAGAGAGGTACGACACGGCTTACGCTTGCGAGGGCAAAACGCTCCGGATAGAATGCCAAGAGGGGGAGCTGATACACCTCATTAGGGCGAACTATGGAAGGTTTTCCATAACGATATGCAACGAGCACGGGAACACCGACTGGAGTGTCAATTGCATGTCGCCCAAGTCTTTCCGGGTTCTCTACAACAAGTAAGTCTGCTTCCAGTCATTCTCGAAATCCTCTCGTTCCATGAAACAAGCGCCGACGAATCTCGAACCTAGGCTTGCAGCACGTGCCCTAATGAGCAGAAGTTACAATTAGAGGTGAAGTTACGCGACCTCGCTTAGACCGACTCGCCAAGTTTGTTCCGATATCGGGCTGATCGAGAGAGCACTTTGTCGCTCGATTTACAAGTATCTTGCGCAAAGTGCAAATTCCACCAAAGTGACCAAAATTTCAGACGAAGAAACATTCAAAGTTTAACTAAATTGGCGATTTTGAATTCAATAATTGAGGGCCCGGATCGAAGAACTGGTTATAACATTCTGGCGTCTAGAGTGGGTGGGCCTCTGGATGTCGCCTTAATTCAAGCAGTAAGGGGTCTCTCCAATATTGAGTGCCAGAATAGTATAACTGGTTCTTTAATCCGGGCTCTCAATTGCTTGAAAAAATTGATTCATCATTTTTCATTATATTTATATGACACTTGATTCGTTTTTGATATTCAGATATAAATTAAACTTGAATGATAGGATGTAAGAGGATTAAATCTATTTCAAATCATACAGGGTCTACATTTCAGGTAGCAGAATCTCTCAGTGACGAAATATATTGTTATTTAAAAGAAATTTGGCGACGCGTTAAAAATTAATAAGATGGCAACGATTTGCTTAAAATTGTAAAAAAAACGATTTTAGCCAAAAATCTCTTATAATCACTGGACTGTTGTTAAATTCACTTGCATTAACGAATTATATTAGACTCAGTTGTATGAAAATTGATCGCGGTTCTCTTGAATTTTCTTAAATGCAATTATTTTGAAATCACATTTTACAATTTAGTTGAATTTACTTGAATATACCTAGAATCTACTCAGTGTCCAATTTCTTTGATTGTGTCATGAATTGACTTGAATTCTAGTAATTTTTTGAAGTTCACTTTAATTCACCTTCAACTGTCTAATTAATCCGGAATCTAGTTTAATACTACCATTAAAGAAACTCTCTTATTTTTTGTATATCCTTTTTAATAAATTAATACAAGTTGAGGAAATATAATACGCAAAATGGAAGTATAATTATCTTGATGAACAATTAAGTAAACTACTTCTTGCATCTCTCGTCGGGAGATTGCAGATTGGATGGGTCTTAAGTTGAAATTCATGAATCAAGCGAGTAACTTTTGCTGAGCACGCCTAGGTCGGGATTCGATCGATGCTATTCCCCATAGTTAGAACTATCCCCTTGAAATCTCTCTTGCGACAAGAAATAAAGAGTAAGGATTGAGATGACAAAAAAAAGGGATGGAGTGGTGGAGCACACAGCTTCACGTGGTCCGGCGAACTGGCCAATTGCTTGACCATTGGAGCGTGTATTGGCAGCGGATCGGTTCAGGTAGAGAAAATCGCAGAGTCAGCGCTATTCTCTATCCCGATCTGCTGCGAAATCCACTCTATTTCCTTCAATCTTTTTCAAACCGCTCGCACCCTCCTCCATTGTGTCCTCTCCCAACCTAATCTAGTACATCCTCCTTTAACTTTCTTTTTTATTTTTTTATTTGTTTATTACAGTTTATTGCTCACTTTATATTTTATTTTTTTAGAATGCAGAAACTTCCTAGTGATGTACAAATGTAGAAATGTCCCATTTTCTGAGCTATTCATTACCAGGGTGGCCGCAGGTCAGGGAAAACCTGAAAATCAGGGGAAAATCAGGTTTTAAAGAAAAAATTGCAAAAGTAGGAAAATTTCTGTAAGAAGCACTTTAAGTGACTGTCAAGAATGATCAGGGATGCTTTTGTTTGCAAATCACTTTCTTAGTAAATCAATTCATTATTTAATAAATTCAAATTCAACACAAATTCAATAAATTAACCATTAGGGTCACACTATTTAAGTCATAGGAAATATTTTAGATTGTTTTAAAAAATACCAACACAGTTTTTAATGAATTGAAATAATTTAAAGGATTT
The DNA here is from genome assembly GCA_010014905.2 of Druon quercuslanigerum. NCBI lineage: Eukaryota > Metazoa > Arthropoda > Insecta > Hymenoptera > Cynipidae > Druon > Druon quercuslanigerum. The sequence continues at coordinate 137,278 of JAAAKG020140838.1, forward strand.
CAATAATTTTAGGGTATTTTTAAAGCGTCCAAGGAATTTTTAAGATCTTTAAAAAGCTTTAAGGGATTTTAAAATATCGCGAGGTATTTTGATAAATTTTCCAGAATATCAGAAAATATCAGAATACATGTAATTTTGTGTTCTCAAATGTATTAGGATATTTAACAAAAAAAGTTCAAGGGATTTTTATATGATTTCAAATCTAAAGGGGGTTTTCAAATAATTTGAAATATTTCACGAAATTTAAGAAGATCCTAAGGCATTTTCGCAAGATTTAAACAATTTCATGTGATTTCGCAGGATATTTTTGATATTGAGAGACTTTGAAAGCTGTTAAAATAATTTAGTAATTTTTCCATGATTATAAGAAATATCAGATTTTATAGAATTTCACGGTACTTTATAATATTTGAATGGATTTAAAATATTTTGAAAAGTTTTGCAAAATATTTTGACAATTGATTTGAAATTTATCCTAAATTCGATTAAATTCTTTGGAGTTTTCTTATATTTTGTCAATTCACTGAATTCTTCTGAAATTTACTCAATTCTACTCAATTCATAATTTTTATTTTTTTCAATTCACTTGAATGGTTTTCAGTTCATGTGAATCGTTTACATTCCATCGAATTCTTCTTTCCTATAAATTCGTTTCAATTAACTTTAATTTTACTGATGTCAATGAAATTTATGTAATTTTTTCCAATCCATATGAATTCTTTTGAATTCAACTTAATTGTGTTGAAGTTCTTTATATTTATCCTCAATTCCTTAAAATTTGTCAGGAAATATGATAGATTTTATCGAATTCTGGTAAATTCAAAAGAACATGAGTCATATTAGTAGAAGACATCTTATTTGATTAAAATAAATGTATTCGAAATTCTTAAATTTTCATCTGAAATTGTTTTCCTCCGTTTATAAAATATTATTTGTCGAAAATGTTACATGATTAGAATTTTGGATACAAAATATTAATGTTAAGGGAAAATGAAAAATTAGCCAGAGTAATGTCAGGGAATTTCGAAAATAAGTTTTTGCGGCCACCCTGATTGCGTATGCGTGATTCACACCTACAAAAAAGAACAAGATATAAGCACATTAAAAACGATCTCGACGACTTATCACTTTAAACTTCTATCCTTTTAGTATTGGTTTCCCAATTCGAAGTAAACTCTCAAAATATAAAAAAGTTTTGAAACTTCAATTTATTAAATTTGAAACTCTATCTTTTAAACTTAATTTCAAGATATTTAATTTTGAATTTTAAAATTCGCTAAATCGGCAAGAGTCGAACAGAGCCACTCTTTTCTTCGCCTCGACTAAAAAGGCAAGTAAAACTGATAATCTTGTAAAGTTGGATTATTATTATGCAGAAGGTACAATTTGAGAAAAGTATTTAAAAGTTCGAGCGACTCATGCCGAGTTACGAGACGTCGCGAAATAACTTTCGGATTAACTTCACACCGAGAAACTTCAACTCGCTGTTTGATCGTCTAGTGAAATGTGTACACGTGAAATTACGAATATAAAAAAAAAAGATTAAGAAATTCCAAGCTTGATTTTTCTCGTAATTTCAACGTCGTCTTGATCATCATTATCCTCCTTTTTTTCCTGCTGTGAATCACGCATTTCGTACGTTCCCTGTTTGCAGAATTTTTTTGCAAACCTATATTTTCTCCAATATGGACTTTCTTATATTCAATACTCTTCATGACTTGTTTGATGATTTTTCACTTCTTCCCTATCATAGCTAAAAACGAAATTTTCTCTCTAGAGAATTAGACTTATTTAATTTAAACTTCCCTGAGCTTTCAAGGACATCCTTTTTAATCAAGGAAAAGTAAAAGAACATTCAAGTTAAGCTTACTTATTGCAAAAAAATTCTGACTCTTAAAGGGATATGGAACGAAGTATGTAGAAAAATATGGTGAAGACGTTCAAATGAGAATTTGCTGCTTTTAATTATGGCACCAAAAATCCATTGAAAGTTAGAGAACTCAGTAATATTATTTTCCTGTTCCTCCTTCTCTCTAGTGTTTGTTGTTTGTTATTCTTTATTTGAATAGCTCAGTATATTTAGAAAAGTATTTTATTTCAAAGCAACATTTCTTGTAGTAGTTATAATGATTGTTTTTTTTCTCTATCTTTGCGTGGAATGAACAGTATAATATCTCGTCGTTATAAAAAAATGATTGTAGTATAAAAATGATTTCGTGATTACGTGGAACATTTCCGAAAATAAATGATTTTAAATTCTGCGTTTCTTTGCATATTATTTTTTCTTCTATATTGTGTGTCGGTGTTAATTTTCACTGCAACCATATCTCATTCTTTATAGTGTTTTCACTGGTTTTCCTTCTGTGTTGCATGCTTTAATCTTCTAAAATTACTAAAATTAGTGTGTTTAATTTTTTTATTTGTTTCTATTCTACGCATGTTTAAAAAATCTTCCTTCCCTTCCTCCTTTTGCTCCAGGCAATATTTATCATAATGAAAATACTGTCGAAATGCTTATAAGCAACTTTTCATATAAAAACTAAATAACAATTTATCAAACTGTAAGATTTGAAAGCAAATATCTGTGATTAATCTTTTCACCTAACATTCCGCACGGAATCTTTCTCATTTTCTCACATTCATTTCTTCAAAACTATTCCGGCTTCTATGCCAAGACAAGAATACGCCGCAGCTTCTTTAACATGAAAAATAAGGTCGACTGTGGAGTTGCTATCGCAAATAAATTGTTTGATTAAACTTTAATGTTTCACTTCAGTGCATACGCGAACCTTATAATCTTAAACTATTAAAAAACTTAGAGTTTTTTAATTAAGTAATGTTGTAAATTCAGGTACTAGAAATTCGTTTCATCAGTGTTCACATACAAGCAAACATTTCTATCAGTTTTTCGATCAAACTAATAATTTTTTTCATTTTTATTATATCATATATCCCATTCTCCAGACAAAGAAAAATACCTTCATCCTTCGAATTTCATACTCCCCTTAATAAAAGGTAAACGATGCAGTAGTTGAAGTTTGCATTGCAGATTTTTATGAAAACGATCAAAAGGTCTTAATTTTCTTTTCCTTATAATCTTGTGAAATATTGAGAAATTCTAGTATTTTCAGTCCCTTGATAAAGTAAAATAAAATGTAAAATTTGTATCATATACAAGTTACCACCGGATTTTTCTCCTCGCTTTAACGTCTTACTGAAACTCGTTTAATCCCAGCGGGATTAAACGAAAGGGACTTTGTAGCTGACGCATAAAAGTATTCCAATCACGAACAAGCGTAGATAGCAGGTACACGAGGAATATTTTACTGGAAAAGAAAAGGATGCTCTTGAGATGCAAAACTGGAAATAATGAATCCCAGTCAATGGCCAAACTTCGACATCTGCATCGAAACTACATTTCGCAAATCCTTGCTCCATTTAGTACCCAAAGTATTGCTCAAAAATTAAATTTCAAATCTGCATGCTTTTACCATATAATATATAAAATAAAAAAAGGCGGTCATAGTTACAATCGTAGCGCCTTTTGTCACATTGTGGCGCTTTGCGTCGGCCAGTCGGCGGATTCGCCACAATGTATTTTTCACATGTGCTATTATCATTTTTCAAGGACAGAAAATGATCGTAACTATGACATTTCCTTGGGCAAAACATATCCATATGACGATCTGTGTGAATGCATCAAAAGTGGTACCAAAATCTTTCAACCATATAAGGTGCAAAGGTTATGCTATATTTGTTCTTTAAAAGGAAGAAGAAAAATTGTAAAGACTTTTGTCATAAATCTAAATTTTGAAAAAAATTATTCTATTAAAGAAACATTGTTTAAGTGAATATATTTTATCAGAGATTAGAAATGTAACAAAATTGCATATTTCATGTTAGTGGATTCCACCCCGGATTCACACAAACCTAGTCTTTACATCAATTTTTTTAAAACTTAGGCTACTTGTTTGTTTTTCAGTAAAAATATAGATTGTCGATGATTTTGCTTGAACAACATTTTTGTTGAAAGTTATTCTAATTAACTGCATTTTTTTCATTGTGAAAAACCCATCAGAATCTAAATTATGAGATTGCAATTGACTTCGAAAGCTCCTTCGTGGTTATCATTTGTTTTTTAAATTTATATATTTGTAAAACTTTATATTTCTTTATTTTATTGTTCAAAATGTACTTATAGCGAACGAGTTTAAAACCAATGTGCTTTAAATGAATTCTTTGAAATACCAAATTTTGTGTGAACAAAAATAACTTTTTTTGAATTTCGCTATAAGTATAATTTTTGTTATTTAAGCTGAGAAAAAATTAAATTTGAACATATTCTACTTTCCATCAATTTTGTTTTAAAAGTTTGAAACCTTTACGAAAATTTTCATTTCCAGTTCGTTAAAGGCTAGTGTTAGCATTAATATTAGGCAATGCTAAAAAGAAAATATTCAAAATCCTGTAATTAGACAGTTATAGGCACAAAGACATTCTCGAAAAAAAAAACAATAAATTGTTGAATAATAAATTAATAAAGAAAATAAAGTACTGTCTGGTATCAGATATTTTATAATGTCGGCAATTTAATTTGGTCAATGATCTTTATCGGGAGTTCTCCAATTCGTTAATGTTAAAATCTGTGGTAATTTTAAATTAATCATAATTTTATAATTTCGGTCATTTTCTATTTCGAATATTTTCTTTTTATTAATAATTTTAGCATTTTAATTTTCATAATATCTAAAATCTATCAAAATTTCTTTTGCACATGACATTTTTTTTATAATGTTTTTTTTCTCTTAAAATACATTTAAGATTGTAAAATAAACAGATTTAAATAAAATCAGAGTAAAAATGTTTTTGGAAATTGATTTTTAAAAAGAATCAACAATTCATGTTTAAGAAATTAAAAATAACCACGATAGAACTGTTGGAATCAATTACAATAAAAAAAAAGTTTTAGATAATTACATGGACACCTAGCTAAGCATAGTGAACTGGTACATTGTGTATTTTAAATACTGAAAATTGTCCTGAATAGAAAATATGTAATAATTTTCAACAAAAATTTTTTGAAAGTTAAATCTGTGTCAATTTATATTTTTGCCACTAAACAAGTAGAAAATGTTTTAAAAACATTGATGACGAAGTGGTCTGGTCTGTGCGAGTTTAGCGCGGAATTTGCCTCTAATTAAAAGAATATTGTAACAATTTGTTATTAAGTTTACTAAAAATAATATTTCCATGAAGATAATGCTGTTACCTTCTCTCCTTTGAAAGATAAAATATAGTAATAGTGAGTTATAGTGAAATTGTCCCGCATAGCGCGCTTTAAATCCAGTCTAGCGATAGATTAAGCTTAAAATGTGCGTGTGTACTGCCATGGAGTTCGTTTTCTTTTGAAATGTCACAACGGAAGGCCGGCTTGTGTCAGTCTGTGTAAATTGTCCCACTGCATCATCCATTTGCAGTGAAGAAAGTCGTCCCCTGGGAAATTCCTGTTAAGGGCTTCATGTTGTGTGTATAAACTATAGAGTGTACAATGTACATATACGTTCAAGTTTTGTGTGGCGGCGCGTAATACTAGGATGAGAAATTCCGTGAGTATAGGTAGACCATCGTTTAAGACCGCTGCGAATTATAAAAGCGACGAGAAGCCGATGGCACTTCTGGACTACCTAACGACCATCAATAAATTCTCAAAATCTGCATCCGACGGCACTTTAATTTCAAATATATTTCCCGGAGATCAGAACGTTTTCGCCGCAACCTATTACAGAAGCCTTAGCGCATTCCGTGCACCTTTTATCGAGACACGAAAAATCGGAAAACCGAAGAATTTTAGCTACAAATATTTGCAAATATTTCTTATTAGTTCAGGTGTGCTCATTTATTATGAGATATTTTTAATGTCCGTCATAATTCAATTAGGGTGCGACGAACTGTTCAAATTTATGAAACATATATAAAAAACAGCAGAAAATTCAGTAGACTCTCAGGAAGTACCTTTTTCTCGCCAAGTGCATATCCCTTCTATCGCCTATGAATTCGGTAAGCGCCTCAAGCGTGGCATAATATGCGCGTGCGCGGGATGATATTCAAATAATCTACCAATACGTCTCAGAGATATTTCCCGCAAAGCCTTTGGGGCGTGGCTTAATTAAGCGGGCGTTGAGGGAGAACCTCGGTCCCGAGCACCGGGCGCTTTGTGAGAGTCTACTTTATTTTAAATTGTTACACTTTAAATTTTTAACAACAAATTCCCTACAATTTGTCTAAATCTAATTTAATTTCAACTTGAAGGTGATGTAATGTAAGTTATCACTTTGACATTAAAGAGATTGCCAAGTTTTTGGAAAAACATTCCGGAATTATTTTCGTTCTGTGCTTTTCTGAAAATTTCTAAAATTTCTAAATCTTCTTTTAGCTTCAGTAAAAGTACGGGTAAGGGTAGGTCAGGGAAAATCTGACATTCAGGATAAATTCGGAATTTTTATAAGAGCAGATTTAAATAATTTTCATCGATAATTAATTTAAAAATATTTAATTTTAATTTGAACTTGTTTAATTCCGCGTGTAAAAGATTCTATGTCCAAAATATTACACGATTAATCTTCTGATTTCTTACCATTTTTCTTACAATTTGGTTTATTTTTTTGGTTAAATGTCGATTGTTGTATTTTTCTCGTCTTTTTGTTGAAAATTCAACTTTTGGGCTTAAAAATTAAACTCTTTTTGCTCATGGTTTAATATTTTTTGTTAAAAAATTATTTTAGTTGGTTGATAATTCATCTTTGTGGATAAAAATTGCATGATTTAAATAAAAATTTAACTATGGTATTAAAAACTCAATTATTTGGTTGAAAAATAAACTATTTTGTTAGAATGGCGTCTTTTTTGTTGAAAATTCTACTATTTTGTTAAAAATTCGTCACTTTGGATTGATTTGATGATAGAAAAGTAATGTTTTTTGGTTGAGATAAATAAATTAGTAATTTTCTTTATTCCACTCATAAAATATTTAATGTTAAAAATTGTTGCAATATTTTAATTCTGTTCTTTGAATGAGTATGGGCAGGGTAAATGAAAAATTGGTCTGAGAAAAATCACGTAATTTTGTAAATAAAGTTTTGCGGCTTCCTGAAATTATTGAATTTTCATTATCAGAACCACACATTACATGAATCACCTATTAACAATGACCAATTATTCGTCCAATTCCAATCGCTGGAAACAATTCATGTGTGAACGTTCATAAAAAACCTAAATTGCCTGGGTCGTTCGTTTCAACATTCAAGGATCTTTAATTGTTTTGCTCGATAAAAGCACGGCGTAGCTTTTAAGCGACAATAACGAATACGCCTTTCAAAAATAAAAAATGAATCAATAACTGGTTTTTTATATCCCAGATTTCAAAACTCGATTCGAGCTCGCATTTACCGCAGCGGGAGCGTCGATTTTAGTCTCAATGTGCGTGACTTTGGGTCGTGAAACGCTCGTGCGGCGTCAAACAAGGCATATACTGCATTTCATTTTTTACTTTTTGCAATTTAGTTCAAGAGCAACAACGCGTACACCAACTCTTCACGATCAGGGTGTCGGTTCTTACAAAGAAATCTGAACGACAATTAAAAAGCTAATCGATCCTGCTTTCCAGATAGCATTGTTTCAAATTCCTCTTTAATCCAAATTAACGTTTTTATTTTCCACTTTACAAAGATAACAATAATTTGTAATGCATTAACCTGCATATTTTCATAAATTTAATTTCCAGATTTTTTTATTTCACATGTAATGCACATATTTCTACCCTCTCAATATTGCCTTCGTTTTTGTTTTGAAATTTAATAATTTTCGCCTCTGTTTCTGAGCACGTTTCAATACCAAACAAAAACATATTTAATTAGTAAATCTCGCTACCGCTTGGCTAAATTTGTTCATAAATCGCAGAATTTCGGGGAAAAAATGTGTGAATATTTTTTTTTATGTGTGAAATCTTGTCTTTAAACCGATTATACGTACTGCCTATGATACGTTTTTGTGTCCCTCGAAGCTTGAATTTCAGTTTAAAACTCTCAGTTCGTAAGTCGATTTGTTCCACACATTTTGCCGAGAGTCAGACAACTGATAATGACGCATAAGTCTCACGGTGATACGAAATGAAGGCTCATATTTTAAAGCATTTTTTAAACTCAGGGGATGAAATATTTGAAGAAAGGAGTAGGCTATTTACGGATTTTCGTTAATGGGTCTTCCTAATTGGGATTATTTGGTTTTTACTGCAAAAGGGATTACGATTTGAAAACTCCAATCTCGACCCGTTAAAAGTAAGTGCAACTGTCTACTGCTTGAATGACTCTTTCATCAATTCCCGAATCCCTTCGTTGGCTTTTGAATCACCCCTCACTCGGTCTCCAATTAGTAACGTTGTTTCACAAAGTTTATTACGCGAATAACAAAATTTACAAGCTGAAAGGGTCAAATAATTCTGATATTTTCACGCTACAAGGGCTTAACAATTTCTATGTGTACGCGTGCTTTAAGGGCGAAATAATTTTGAAATTTCATGCTTTTGTTCCACTTAAGTAGATAAAGTCTGTGTTGGTGTGACACAGGGACACTGAAGCATCCATCCGCAAATCATCGTGCAATGATTCACTCGTGTTTTCCAACTCGTTTCCCCATCCAGCTCGGTTATTCGGTGGTGATAATCCTGCATACAAAAGATTTTAAAACCAGCTGACTAAAGCATGATGGGTAATAATTCTGTTTACGAGGGTCACTGTCAATTCAATAATCATGACGCCCTACTTGGCGCCCATGTCGTTCTTAAAACCCCGGTAATAATGGCACGGAAATGAGGTATTATTAATCGTAGACAGCGACGAAGATTATTAATATTGTCCTCAGTTCGTGAAAATCATATACGATTCAGTAAAAATGCTAATTTATTTCGTTTTTTCTATTTTCGACCTACCCTTCGAATCTAATTCGAGTTTGAAGAAAGTAAATTACCTAACAAAATGACAAATACAGCATTTTTAATTTGGTTAAAACGATTTGAAAAAGTGGCAAAAATTCAAATATAATAAATAAACCATTTTATATTTTAAAGTTTACAAATATTTGTATATCTCTGTTAAGAAATATTATTAATAATTAGATTGCGATTTCTGAAAATAAAATTTTATTTTGTTACTTCAAATTAGTAATAAGTTATTAATGAAATAGTGCAGAGTCTGCTTTCAATTGATTTAATACTGTTTAAATTTGGATGAATTTAAAATGATCAATTGTAAAGCATAGTATTTAACTTCTTATTAGTCAGAAGTGACTGATCTTCAGTTACATTTTACTTTTAGGGCATGCTATTCGACTAATGAATTAGTGAAGCAAGAACGTGCCATAAATTTTATTAATTAATATTTAAATAGTAAATATCCCTGCTAACCTTAGGTAAAGAAATAATAATTTACTAAATTACTAAAGATTACTAGATATGGTGCCGCTTATACAACTTTTAAAATTTTAAAGTTATATCATGTTTATATGTAGCTTTTATAAATATTACTACAAATATCTGCAAAAAATTGTTTACAAAGTTTGAAAATCTTTTTTTGTTTTATCTTCAGTGCACTTTACAAAAATTATCCGAAAAACTGGAACACAAATAACTCTATACAGACTTATAAAAATAAATAAATGTTAAAAAAGTTGAAGGAGCATGAACAATGGAAATATAAAAAGCATTATGTAAAAAAGCCATATGAATCATTTAATAGTTACATCTAATACTAAAATTGATCTATAAATACCTACTAAAAGAGGTTAAATGATAAAATAGGTTGTAAAATAAACAGAGTATGTAAATGGATTGAATTTACTGAAATTGTTTACATTCGCAAAATGACAAAATTTCGTGCCCTCTTAACATGAAAAATTCATAGTGGACCACTGTGTTTGATTTCTGTTATGACAGTTTTAATCACCCCATGATGGGGAACGGGTAATGTTTCAGCTATACAAATATAATTCACCCTTCAGCGTCGAATTTCGTTGCCGGAAACGCAAATCTCTCTGCGTATATGGGGTATTTACGTACTTAAGTTTGAATATTCAACAAAAAAATACGAATTTAATCGCCTATCTGAAATTTGATTCTCTGAGCGCCCTCGAGTTAAGAGTAGGAGATTCAAATCGAGAGGCTATTCACTGAAGAATTCTCATAAAGACCGTCGACCAACTGGTCCGAAATCCTTAAGTCGTCCCTTTAGTCGTCACAATTCGTCAACAGAAGTCTTTCAAAGTCTTTGGTAGTCTCTGCGCATTCTCCCGTACTTCGCGGGAAGTCGGTGGAACTTGGAAAATTGATCTCAATCGATCTCGTACGAAAGAGTTTGCTCTGATCATGCGCAAAAGATCTTCTCGATCTTCGTCCTGTTTTTTTAGCATTGTCGTGTTAAATAATTATATTAGTCCCTTTTTCTTATTTTTTGAATTAAAAACTCATCTGTTTTATTTGAAAATGAAATTTGTGTTAAAATTTATTATTTTGTCGGGAATTAAACTGCTTTGAATAGGAATGTCGTCCTTTTGGATTGAAAAATTAAAATTCTTTGGTCCAAAAGTCATAATTCTGATTAAAAAATGAATTTTTTATCAAATTAATCTTTTTCATCAGAAATTAAACTTTGTTTAATAGAAAAATGGTCTTTAGGGATTGAAAATTGACCTATTTGGACAAAAAGTCATATTTCTCATTTAAAAATGAATTTATTGTTAACATTGATTTTTTCCGTCAGATATGTTATTTTTATTAATAGAAAATTCGTCCTTTTGTCCTGAAAATTTATCTTTTTTTGGCCAGAAATTCGTCTGTTATATTTAAAAACGAACTTGCTTCTTAAAAATTAAACTGTTTTCGAAAAAGATTCGTCTGTTTGGCGTGAAAACTCATCTTTACAAGAAAATTCATCTTCTTCGATAGAAAAAGCATCTTTCCTATTCAATAATGACATTGGTTGTCATCTTTTTTATTTATAAATTATTTTTTTGTTGAAAATTCAACTGTCTTTGAAAAAAGCAGTCTTTTTAGCTTTAAAGTTAAACTATTTAGATGAACTTTTTTATCATCTTTTTTATTTATAAATTATTTTTTTGTTGAAAATTCAACTGTCTTTAAAAAAAGCAGTCTTTCTAGCTTTAAAGTTAAACTATTTGGATGAACTTTTATATCATCTTTTGTATTTATAAATTATTTTTTTGTTGCAAATTCAACTGTCTTTTAAAAAAGCAGTCATTTTAGCTTTAAAGTTCAACTATTTGGATAAACTTTTTTTTTTAATTCAACAAACTTCTGAAAAAATCGTCTTCCTGGCTTTAAAAATTTCCAAATTGAGTATTCTTTTTGGGTTGAAAAGTTAAGTTAATTAAACTGTTTTGTTAGACATTTATCTTTTTGCTTGAATTTAACTAATGTTGACTAAATATTGAAATCTTTTTTGGTTAAAAATTCAAATTCTTCATTTAAAATGAACTTTTTGTGAAAAACTCATCCTTTTTTATTAAAAATTAAACGTACTCTGTTAAAATTTTGTCTTTTTAGCTTGATAATTCATTGAGTGTCGTATAAAATTCAACTATTTGGTTTAAACATCACTATGGTATTCGCTAAAGTAGCCTGAGAAGTCTTTCTAGAAGTCGGGCAGTACTTAATAGTCTGACTAACAGAGACTAACATGAATGCTCTGTGAATAGCCCCTCGATTCAAATAATAAATATCCGTCAAATCATGGATTTAATTTTAGTTGCTAATATCTTAATATCCAAATATCTTCTAAAATACTTTATCTACGAAGAAATGGTTCGAACAAAGGTTGACCAGGACCGAGGGGGACGGTGCCATCAATGTTGACCTTGAGGTCAATTTTGAAGGTCAAATGGAGGTAAGACACTTTTCTTAAATGAGAACCCCTATTTTGACTGCGGATTTTAAAAGAGCGTAAATTTCACGTCAAAAATGACCTGTGTAAAAATGGGTTTTCTGACCTTGGAAAGGTAAAAAATTCAGGTCAAATGTCTGAGAAAAGACCAGATATCTTCTAAAAAACTTTATCTACGAAGAAATGGTTCTGACAAAGGTTGACCAGGACCGAGCGAAACATTTGACTGTACCATCAATTTTGACCTTGAGGTCAATTTTCAAGGTCAAATGGAGGTAAGACCCTTTTCTTAAATAAGAACCCCTATATTTAACTGCGGATTTGGCGAGATGCCCTTTTTCTGAATTTTCTTGGTTTTACGTGATAAACAAACGTTCAAGATGCTTTACAAAAGTCGATGAAATATTAAGGTGTGCATCAGCTTCACCATAATGACCTTCAGATCCAAGACAATTCAGAAAAAGGGGATATGGTCATTTCTCAAACATTTGACCTTAATTTTTACCTTTCCAAGGTCACAAAGACCATTTATCCACAGATCATTTTTGACTTGAAATTTCCCGCTATTTTCAAATCCACAGTCAAAAATATGGGTTATCAGTTAAGAAAAGGGTCTTACCTCCATTTGACCTAGAAAATTGACCAGACCTAAATGTACCGCTCGGTCCTGGTCAATCGAACCATTTCTTCGTAGATAAAGTATTTTAGAAGATATTTGAGATTATTGATGGAAATATAAATATAATATATAAAATAATATATATGATATGAACATATATAAAAAATTTAAGTATTTGTTAAAAAATTTATTTATTTTTCAATGTTTTGCTCTGTTTAGTTAAAGGCAGTTTAGAATTAACTTCGTGAATTAAAATAAATGTTTGTGTTTAGCTACAAATATGATTGTTACTTTTGGCTGACCCTGGCTGTTAACCAAA
>JAAAKG020140839.1:0-29613 GCA_010014905.2 Druon quercuslanigerum
CAATTTTGTTAAAAAGTCCTCTTTTTTGGTTGGATTCAACTGTTTTGTTGAAAAATAGTGTTTTTGGGTTGAAAATTCAAATTTCTTTGTAGAAATTTGACATATTGTTTAAAATATATTTTTGTTTGCAAAATTTAAACAAAAATTTGTTCATAAAAATTCAAAATTTTGATTAGTTTGTTTTTTTGACTTAAAAATGCATCTGTTTTACTAGAAATTCCATCTTTCTTGAATAAAAAATGAAACTATTTGGTCGTAAAGTCAACTAATTTGTTCGAAAATTTGCGTTGAACCACTTTTTTAAAAAACAATTGTTTAGTGTGTGTAAACTGTATGGAGAAAAATTTAGAAATAAATATGTTTTATTAGATATTTCATCTTTCTTGAATGAAAATGCTATTTATTGTTTAAAAATTCAAGAATTTTGTTAAAAAATCTTCCTTTTTGGTTGAACATTCAACGGTTTTGTTGAAGAATCGTCTTTTTGGGTTGAAAATTCAAATGTCTTCGTAGAAAATTTACATCTTGTGTAAAACTAATGTCTGTATTAGTACAAATTTCATGTTTCTTGAATAAAAATGTAAGTATTCAGTTGAAAATTCATCTGCTTTGTTCTAAAATCTTCATTGAACCACTTTTTTTTAGAAATCATTTTTTGTGTGGGTAAACTGTGTAAGCGAGATTTAAAAATGCATCTGTTTTAGTAGAAATTTCATTTTTTTTAAATAAAAATGCAATTGATTGTTTAAAAATTCAGCAATTTTGTAAAAAATTCATCCATTTTTGTGTTGAAAAGTCAAGCTAAAATTGTTTGTTATTAAAATTCAAATATTTTTTTTTTATTCGTTTTTTTTAATTATAAAAATCTTTCCCGACATCGCATCAGTTTATTTTTAACATTATTTCCCAAATTTTGCCATGCCATTTTTTGCTCAGACCTGCTTCCATTATTACTTTTTTCAATTTTTCATATTACTTGTCAATTTCTCATAATTAAAATAATTTGAAAATTACTAAAAGAAAACGAAATGCAAGGGAACTAACTAAATAAATAATTTGTATTTATGTGTATTTATTGATCGATTTATGTACAAATTTAATAATTTCTGTCCAACATCACCGAAACTTGAAAACAACAGACTTAAATACATAATTATAAATAATACAATCACAATCACTATCATTTAGAAATAAATAGCATATTACTATCGCTCCCAGGAGGACAATTTCAATAGATTCATCACCTATATTTACAATTTGTTATTAATCATTATTAATCATTATTAATCGTGGCCAAGTTGAGTTTCCAATGTACATATCACGCCGTTTTTCTCTTCCACAGAGGACATTTTACAACAGCTGACTGATTTGGCAATTCGATCAACTTGCATACATAATAGTCTCGTGCACAATCCTAAGCAATCTCGCAATAATATAAGCTGCCCTACGGCAATAGAAAAAAAAAGAAAAGAATACATCGAGCCGTAATCAATAAAAGCCCTGCTCAGCGATTCAAAAAATATCTATCATTTACAAAAGGAAACGCAACTACTTCCTTATTAAGCTTTATTCCACGAGAAGTCACTTTCACCGGTCACACACTGTCTTTTCTTTAATAATCCTTTCGATAAATCGTCCTTCCTCACTTAATAGAATATGTACATTAATAGCTCTCACCTTTCGCTTCTACTGATTATCAATTCAATAATTGTCAATGCCGAACAACGAAATTTAGATTCGTTTCAAAAGCAACAACGTCTTGTCTTTTCTTTCTTCATTTCTCGAAATTACGGAACATATTCCTGGATGAGATTTTAAGCCAGGTCGTCCTATGTACTTTTACAAACGAGTCGCAGTAGCTAGTCTCAAAAAAGAAGTACCGATAAGAATAGTACAGAATAAATTCAATAGCTTACCAACTAAGGCGAATTTCTCGCAATCGTAAAATGATTATCATAACCATAGTAAAATATAAATCCAACCTTAGCGAGATATCACGTATCGAAATTTTCTTATCGGCGAATATCAGAGTTTTTTCACTTTCACGATTTCTTTAGAAGAATCGTCAATGCAACCGAGAAACGATTCTCAACTCACTAAACCATCACCTTTCAAATATTCTCTAATATTCTCAAATAATCTCAAATATTCGCAAATTCCTCGTAATATGAAAGCGTATATACAAAAAAAATTGCACGATCACAATTCACAATTTGTAGATAATTGACAATGTGTAGATATTGTAAGATAAAATTCCGCCTTCTAATCTTAACTGCTCTTCACCTTTAATAATCGTTACTTTCCTCAAAGGATATTTATCAGCCAACGAAAACGTCGAACGCAGGACAAATAAAATAAAATAAAGAATAAAAAAACAGAGAGAAATCTTTCCAATACTGAAAATTCTTCATCGAATCTACCTATTTTGGCGCTAAGTAAAAATCTATGCCGCTAAAATTGGTCCATCTTTTTGGCTCGTGGAATTAGGAAAGGGCAATTGATATAAGAGTTCCAAGACTCCGGAGAATTTCAAATCGGGGATTTAGCTCGATATTTCAATGCAAATTAAGTTACTTTTGAAAATATTCACTCAAGTTTGTAACTGCTCAAACTTGATAATATTCAAATATATTGGGCCTTGGCTAAATAGAAATCTTCTATTCTCACCAATCATATAAATCATATAAATCAAATCAAAAATAGAAAAATTTCTGATTATTTAATCGTAAATTGATCGCATTCCCGAAATTCTGATATCTCCTCTTTAGAACTCTAATTGATATGAACTTTACGTTATTTGACCAAGGATTTTCCTCTCTTATTAGACTAAACGTGACTTTCTAGGGGCACTTTGTAAACTTTCGATGTGAGGGTCCCATCGGGTAGGGACTGAGGACGGGCATTGGTGACGTTGAAGACGACGTTGCTGGGTCCGCGAAAGCTGACTTCGATGAGAAAACTGGTATCAGCAAGATTATATCGATTGCTGCTGAGATCTGGTGAACTGGTGCGTAGCTGGCTCTTCTTCGTTGGCTTGTCATTCTTAATAATTTTCTCGGCTTCGGCTTGGAGCTTATTATCAAGCCAGTGTACTTTGTCAAAGTCCTTGGTCCCGCCAACGGTGTGTCTCCTTTTAATCGAACGCTCGGGCATTCCGTTCTTTCTCTTTAATTTCGTCGCACTTTCCTTCCTGACTGACTGCCGCCTTTTGCTGATGTTCGATTCCGTTTTCTCAGTTTTCGTGAGAGACTCGGAGCGCTTGAGTTTACTGTTTGGGGACTCGGACCGATCCGAGTGTTTGTTGAGGCTCTCGGAACGTTTGAGCTTTCCGTTGCTTGGAGATGTGAGAGGTCGATCTGAGGAGTGTTTGTTCAAACTTTCCGATCTTTTGAGCTTCGATGTCACGTTCTCGGTTCGCTTGTTTAGCGACTCGGATCTTTTTAAGCGTGACCTGGGTTCCGAGGTGGCTTGACTCATACTCTCAAATTTTTTGAGCTTGTTGGAATAGGAAGGATCGACGGAGTCGTTTTTTTGTTGGGACGAGTCGTCGGTTTTCGACGGGGCATTGTCAACGGTGTCGCGGTGAGAAGGAGAGCTTGTGGATGATGGAGTGTCGTGAGAGTCGGGTGAGGAATCAGGTCGCTTTTTTGTGTCGACTTTTACGGTTTCGTCTTTTTCACTTGCGTCGAGAAATGTACTTGAGGTGGCTTCGTCTTTTTGCGATTTTTTGCTCGAGACGTGACGATCGTTGTCGGGCAAGTCTGCGACGCTTGAGTCGGTTGTATCCACTATTCCGGAATCAGAGTCTTTTTCCGGAACGTGCTGTAAAGAGAAAAATGTATTGTAGATTAAGATTTCAAAAATTCAGGGCAGCTGCAAAACTTCATTTTGAAAATTCCCTGACTTTTCCCTGACTAATTTTTCGCTTTACATGGCCACTATTTTTTAATGAGAAAAATTCTGAGCTTGTAACATTTTTAATATAGAATCAATTATAAATGAAAACAAAATTAATTTAAATTGAGGAGTTTTTTGTTTATGGTTCTTAGGGCTGCAAAGCTAATTTCTAACTCGAAAAGGAACTAAAAGTGCATTAATAATGCGACTAATATTCTTTTGAGTTTAAATGGATTCGATGACATTCAACAAATCCAGAATAAATTCAAAAGACTTCAAAATAATGAAAGTTACATTCAACAGAATTTAAATGAATTGAAAAAAAATGAGGAAAATTAATTTCATTCCAGTAAAATATCAATAATTTTGAGGAATTTAAGGGAAATGCGAAGAATTCAGCGAAATTCTTCAAAATTAATATAAATTAAATATAACGCAAAAATATAAAAAATACATTTAATTCATTAAGTTCGAAACGAGTATCGAAAATTTCAAGGAAATTAAAAATAATTTGATGAAATGTATTAGAATTCAAGAGGAGCTGGACAGACTTTATAACGAATTAAACAGAAACTATAACATAAGTCTACTGAATTGGGTAGAATTAAGTGAATTCATAAGAATTCAAGTCAATTAGAAAATCCGAGAGAATTGCAACAAATGTAAAAAAAATGAAAAGAATTTGGGGTGAATTCCAAATAAATTCAAATGTATTGTAAAAAATATTTTAAAATGTCTAATCTTTGAAACCCTAAGAAAACCTCATTTATTGTGAATAAATTCTTTATAATCTATTACAACATTATTAAATCGCGTGAAATTCTATAAAACGTGATGCTGATAATTCGTGAATTCATGGAAAATTGATTGGAATATCCTGAAATCTTTTTAAATTTCTTAAAATCTTAAATTCTTTAAAAAATTTAACTAAAATATTTTAAATACTTTGAAATACCTTAAAACTTTTGAAAGCTCTTGAAATTCTTTGTAATGTTTTAGAATACCCTGAAATATTTCAAATCTTTTGAGATCCCTTCGAACATTTCAAAGCTCTTCGAACCATTGAAATATATCAAAAACTCCTTGGGATGTTTTAAAATCCCCTTAAATATTCAATAAAATTAAAAATCTTTTGAAATGTCTTGAAAATTCCTTGAAGTTTTAAGAAAACCCTAAAATCTTTTGGAATCACTTTAAATTATTAAAATCTTTTTAAAAATTTCTTGGAATGTTTTCCTAAAATATTTCAAATTAAAATCTTTCCAAATCCCTTGAAACTTAGTATATCCCTTGAAAATTCCTTAAAATCTTAAAAAATAGCATCGAATCTTTGGAATCCTTTGTAATCTCTTCAAGTTAGTGAAGTCTATCAAAAATTCCTTGGCATATTTAAAAATACGCCAAAACATTTCAAAAATGTTAAAATCCTTGACACTTTTTAAAGTTCTCGAAGATTCCTTAGACGTTTCAAAATAATTTACAATTTAAAAAATCATTGGAAATCATCTCAAATTATTGAAATCTATTAAAAATGTTTTGGAATATTTTCCTAAAAAAATTGCCAATCCTTTGAAATATTTTTCAATCCTTTAAAACTTTTTAAAGATCTTGAAAATTGCTTGGCAATTTGAAAAATATCTCAAAATTGTGAGAATCATTTGGAATCACTTCAAATTACTGAAATCTATTAAAAATTACTGCAAATATTTTCCTACGATATGGAAAATGTTTTTGAAACTTTTTTAAGCCCTTAAACATTCCTTGGAATATTTGAAAGTACCCTAAAATATTTCAAATCTTTTAAAAACCTCGAAATTTTTAAAAGCTCTTGAAAATTCTTTGACGTTTTAGAAGACCAAAAAATCTTCATAATAATTTTAAATCACTTTAAATTATTTAAATTTATTAAAAACTCTATGGAAACTTTTAGAATGCCCTAAAATATTTAAAATCTTCTAAAATCTCCTGATACTTTTTAAAGCTCTTAAATATTCCTTGGAAATATGAAAAATATCCTAAAATCTTGAGAATCCTTTGGAATCACTTCAAAATAATTGAAACCTATTCCAAATTCTTTGGAATATTTCCCTAGAAAATTTCAAATCTTTTAAAATCCTTGAAACTTTTTAAAGCTCTTAAAAATTCTTTGAACGTTTTAAAATACCCTAAAATCTTCAGAATGATTTGAAATCACTTCAAATTATTGAAATCTACTAGAAATTCTTTGGAATATTTTCCTAAAACATTTCAAATCTTTTAAAACCCTTGAAACTTTTAAAGCTCTTGAAAATTACCTGAACGTCTGAAAATACCCTAAAATCTTCAAAATCATTTCAAATCACAGCAAATTATTGAAACCTATTAAAAATTCCTTGGAAGATTTCTTTAAGCTATTTCAAATACTTTCGAAACTTTTTAAAGCCCTTAAAATTGTCTTGGAATCTTTCAAAATACCATAAAATCTTTCAATTCTTTGGTATTTCTACAAATGATTGAAATCTATTGAAAATTTCTTGGATTCTTTTAAGAAATTGACAAAAGCTAGACATTAGAACGGTCTTTCTCACTAATTGACTCCGTCTTTATTTATCAAAAATACTTTAAATAAGGCCCATATGAGACGTGGAATTTAATAAAATTTCAACGCTTTTTTTTATTAAATCATTCCATCCTACTTCTCGGGATATCCTACGAGAAGTGAGAGCAATTTTATAACCGCTCGTTTTTTAGGTGTCCTCATACTCCTGAACGCTTCCGCATTTCAAAATATTTTTAAGATTCCACAAAGGCTTCAAAAAGATTCCAAAAAATTGCAACGATTTCAAACGATTAGTGAAATGTATTGGAAACTATTGATACTCAAAGATAGGAAAAGAAGAATGCTGGACTTACATTTTTCTGATTAAGAGATTTCGCCTTGTCAGCAGTCGACCTGTGTAGGCTTGGATCTCTGTAAACTTCAGGTGTGAATCTAGCTTGAGTTCGCTCAGCAGGTTTTTCTTCCTTGACTTCGGCGGGGACGTTCGTGACACTCGAGGTTTCGATAAACGACGGAGGTTGACTCGTCGGGTTCACCAGTGACTTCCATTTGCGATCGAAGGTTGATGTGAGGCTGGTCAATAGATCGCTACCTGCAATCAGAAAATCGTATGATAATCTCCCTTCTCAATAAAAAGTACTTCATTGATAAAAAAACAAAAACATTGAAAGCCTCGATCGATCGGTTTTGTTATTGAGCACAAAAAATAAAACTCCGGGTGTCAAGTTATAACTGGCTTCGGTATGAAAACTTGAAATAGAAAAACAGAGTAGCTTATGTGCGTTCTGGCTAATTGCGTGAGATCATTCCTGAAATCATAATTAGAGCTGCAATATAATCAGAAAAGGGCGTACAGTGTTTTTTCGAGACATCAGCAACAATGACAACAGCAACATTTGGATACGAAAATTGGTGTAGGCATGAGGTAGTGACTTGATAGTCGTTGTTACTTTCGCAAGAGTTAGGCACAAGATTTCAGTTCCAGGATGTTAATTCAAAGAAGGGATCTCGCTGAAGGAATTCAAAATTTGCCTCACAGACCCTGTTTATTTCTTTTTCACTTACATGATCAAAAAAATTTACTGATAAGTTGACAGGGTGTTTTAAAGTGAGGGTGTTTTTCCAGGTATACGTTTTTTATAGTATGGTATTCAATTAATATGTCTAATTTAGAAAGCTTTGAAAAATTATGTTACAAGATACTTTCAAATATATCAGCACCCTTGATTAATTAATATTTGAATAATACTTAAAACATAATTTCTCATGTCTTGAATTTATCCCTTAAGTCCATGGATTTGAACAATAATTTAAAAAAAATTCATTTTAAAGTCTAAAATATTTCATTTTTAACAAGATAGATAAATTATTAAACAGCTAGTTGAATTATCTACCAAAAAGATTAATTTTCTTCCAAAGAAGATGATTTTGTCCAGTAAAGTACATCAATTCTCAACCAAATAATTGAATTTTCAACTACAAAAGATTAGTTTTTAAAAAGATAGTGAAATTTTCATCGAAAAAAGATCAGTTTTCAACAAAATATGGATAAAAATGCAACTGAAGTAATACATTTTTATCTAGAATGCACCGATGAATCTTTATCGTGAATAGACGAAATTTTAACAAAAACAAAATATTTTTTTAGCAAAAGGGTTTAAATATCAACCAAGTGGTTATAACTCTAACTGGTTTTTATAAAATGAATCCGTTTTTTTAGATTCAACCGTTTGGTTGAGTTCTGTGAAAAATTCAAATATTTGGCTAAAAATTCAACTTTTTAGTTGAAAATAGAATTTTTTGTTGAAAATTTATTTTTTTGGATTGAAAATTCAACTGTTGCGTAGACAATTCGTATTTTTATCTTTAAAATTCTAAAAATTTGGTGGAAAATTAAAGTATTTGGTTCCAAATTAACTTTGTGGTTGAAAATGAATTTTTCTAGTGAAAATTTATATTTTGGACTGAAAATTCAACTTTTGTGTAGAAAATTCGTCTTTTTATCTTGAAAATTCAACAATTCGGTGGAAAATTAAACTATTTAGTTGCATTTAATTTTTTGGTTAAAAATGCACTTTTTGTTGAGAAGTCAACTCTTTTGTTGAAAATTCGTCTATTCAGCATAAAAATCCATCTCTTTTCGAAAGTGGTTTCATTTTCGACGAAAAATGAATTTTCACCAAAAAATAAATAAATTTTAAACAAAATTAATTTCTATAAAAAAGACAAATTTTTAACCAAAAATAATAGTTAAAATAATATAATAGTTAAAAAAAAGTTTCATCTTCAAACAAAGTGATGATTTTTCCATTAAATTGATGAACCTTCAACTCGAATAGTTGAATTTTTAACCAAAAAGATGAATTTTCAACCAAGAAGATTAATTTCTTCCGAAACACGAATTTTCAACTACAAAAAAATTAAATCCAAAAATTGAACAGTTACATGTTCAGTTTAAGATTACTTAAAAAAACAAATACTGGAAGTTAAATTTTTAGTAAAAAAATTAATTTTCAGCAAAACAAAGACAACGAATTTTCAACAAAAACAGCTCATTTTCTAGCCAAAGTGATTAGTTTTCGATTTGAATACAAGTTTTGAAAATGAGTTTAATTTTCAACTAAGAAATATTTGTTAGTCAAGATAAATTTTTATCCAAGAATATTAACTTTTTATCCAAAACTAGAAGAGCTAATTTTTTAAGTTAAAACCCCTAATTTCAAACAAACAAAAAAAAACACAAATTTTCAACAGAATATTAATTTAAAACAAAATTTCAGGAAAAAATTTATTTTTAGTAAAAAAAAGACTTTTTAACAAAATAGCTCATTTTCTAAACAAAATGATGTGTTTTCAATTAAAATGGCAAATCTTTAAGAAAATATAATTTTTACCAAAAGAGTCGAACTTTCAACCAATTAATTAAATTTTCATTCCCAAAAAAAAAAAATTATGAAGGAAAGATGTAGTACTTGAAATGACAACCCAAAAATATTTTTATTTTCAATAAAAAACATTGGAATAAAACCAAAAATACAAGTTTTCAACATGAGGTTGAATTTTCAACTAGGAAAGATTTTTCAGTCAAGAGAGATGAAAAATTGCAAACAAACTGTTGAATTTTCAAGCAAAAAGATAAATTTTTAACAAAGAATATAAACTTTCTATCCAAAAGAACAAATTTTCAACAAAAGACATGCATTTTCAACCAGAAATAGAATAGTTAAATTTTTAGTTAAAAAAAGCCTAATTTCAAACAAACAAAAAAACACGAATTTTCGACAGAATAGTTAAATAAAGTCATATCATGCTATTTTTACAAATAAAGAATAATTGTTATTTAATTTTATATTGCAGTTAAAAAGCAAAATTAAGAGCGCTCTCAAACAAATTCTCTGACATTTCCAGATTTTTCTAGATACATAAAAGTTCCCTGACAATTCCAGGCTTTCCCGGTTTCCCAGGTACCATAGACACCCTTGTTCATTGAAACGGCAAAAATCTAGATTGAAAATAATTGCGAGGGAATAAAGGAGTCGACTGTGAGGCCTGGAATTAGTCTGTCACTTAGTCGATGCGGGATATTTGTTTGATCATTGTCTGAGGTTGAAAAAACTGGATCAGGATCTATAAAGAAAAACCAAGCTTGATAAAACGACGCAGATTCGGCAGCAGACAAGCACTTTATGTGCGTGTAAAAAACGAAACTTAAAAGCCATTCGGACGAGCCAGCCTTTAGCTTGCGTTAACTCCACGGACACTGTTCTCGGCGTTCCGATTTACCTCTGATTGTGAGAATTCGGTTTACAATCTTGGAGGAAACCCCGACACCGTCTCCAGGCTCTGGAATCCCTGGCTGGAGGAACTGTAACTGTGGCGAAGACCGCTGTGATTCGGATGACGGACTTGGCGAGGTTGTTGTTGTGGTTGCTGCTGTTGTTGTTGTTGTTGTTGTTGTTGCTGCTGCTGATTCTGCTGTTGCTGGGATTGTTGGTAGGGAGGAGGGGCTGGTGATGAATGGGATTGGGGATGACGCTGGTTCTGGTTTTGGGATCGGTGTCTTCGTGAGGGTGCCACCGGACCCTGCGACACTGTGTAGATGGGTCGATATGTAGCACCAAAAACTCGGGCTTGCTGCGTGCCTACGCGTTCAATCCGATCATCATTCATCAATCGTACCACCACCAAATTGCAGACATAATCGGGATTCTTTTCAAGAACTTTACGCCAAAACTAGCCAAAAAATGAGTTCAAGATTCATTTTTTTTTTGTTTATTAATAAGTTACAACGATGACCTGATTGTTATGTTCCTTAAATATAAAACAAAAAGCCTAGTAGGGTTGTCTACTAGGGTGATCCAAAAAACGCATTTCCGGAGAACGAAAATACGTAATTTTTTCGAAATTCAAATATTAACACGTGCCACCGAACACTTCGAAACCCCATTCAATTAACGTGGGAAACTTTTGGATTTTCGAAATATTGAACTCGTACTTCAGAATATGATCGAAACGTGCCAAGTTCTGTAGGGATTGAGGAGGAGTGGCTACGAAATAAAACCATATTAATCAATTTTATTTTTAACTCTCCCTTAACCCCGTGAAAATTTCGTTTATTTTTATTTTTGAATCATGTTTGGGGCGCTGTGGGGGAGGGAGTGGGTTAAAAACAAAAAGTTGTTAGTATGGTTTTAATTCGTAAACACTCCTCTTCAATTCCTAAAAAACTTGGCATGTTTCGAACAAATCCTGAAGTGATAGTTACATTTTTCGAAAATCCAAAATTTCTCTATGTTAATGAAATGGGATTTTAAAGTGCCATCATATAAAAAAAATATTGCAATGAATTTTTAGAAAACCCAAGTGTCTACTCAACAGTTATTTACAAATTTCGTCCAGTAGCTTAAAAATTCAACATTTCGATAGAAAATTAAACTCTTTTCTTGAAAATTCGTAGTTCGGTTTAAAAATTCATCTGTTATTGTTAAAATTTCATATTTTTTTATTAAAAATACCACTGGTTTTAAGAAAATGAATCCGTTGTTGTTATTCAACTATTAGATCGAAAATGAACCGTTTTCTTGGAAATACAAATCTTTTATTAAAAATTCGTATTTTTGGCTTGAAATATAAACAGTTTGTTAATTGGGTGAAAATACAACGGTTTAGTTGAAAATTAACATTTTGCAATAAAAATTCAACTGTTCTGTCCAAATTTCGTCCTTTTGGCTTAAAATTTCAACAGTTTGATAGAAAATTAAACTATTTTGTTGAAAACTAAATTTTTTGTTGAATATTTAAATCTTTGATTAAAAATTATATCTTTGGCTAGAAATTTTAACAGTTTTTTTTAGCAAATTCAACTATTTTCGGGAAAGTTCAATTATTTCGTTGAAATTAACTTTTTTGTTGAAACTCTTTTGGGTTGAAAATTCAACTCTTTTTTTGAAAATTCGTATTTTGGTTTAAAAATTCATCTCTTATTGTAAAATTTTCCTGCTTTTTGGTTAAAGATGCCATTGGGTTTAAGAAAATGAACTCGATTTTGTATACATTTAACTATTTAGTTTAAAATGATTTCTTTTGTTAAAAATCCAAATCTTTTATTAAAAATTCTTATTTTTGGCTACAAATTTTAACAGTTTTTTTTAGCAAATTCAAGCTATTTAGGTGAAAATTCAACTCTTTGGTAAAAAATGAACTTTCTGCGATGAAAATTCAACTGTTCTATACCAATTTCGTCCTTTTAGCTTGAAAATTCAACATTTTGATAGGAAAATAAACTATTTTGTTGCAAATTAACGTTTTAGTTGAAAATTAACTTGTTTGTTGTAAATCCCTATTTTTGCGTTAAAATTTAACTCCTTTCTTGAAAATTCGTATTTTGGTTCAAAAATTCATCTCTTATCATATAACTTTCATGGATTTGGTTTAAAATGCAACTGTTTCGTAGATAATTCTTCTTTTTGCCCAAACACTTTTAAAGTTTGGTAAAAAATTTAATAATTGGGGAAAAATTTAAGTTTTTAGTTGAAAATTGAATTTTTTGTTGAAAATTTATCAAAATTAAAAAATTGGGTAGAAAATTAAAGTATTTGGTTGCAAATTAACTGTTTGTTTAAACACGAAATTTTGTACTGAAACTGTATACCTTTGGATTGAAAAGTCGTCCTTTTAGCTACGAAATTCAACAACTTGGTTGAAAATTAAACTACTTAGTTACAACTTAACTTTTTTGTTGAAAATAAACTTTTTTGTTGAAAATTCATCTTTTATCTTGTTTGCTAAAAACGCAACTTTTTAATCAAAGTTGATCTGCTTTTGTTAAAACTCCAACTATTTGCTTAAAAATTATTTTTGTTTACAGATCGTTTTTTGGGTTAAAAATTCAAAAGTTTTTTTTGTTGAAATAACGTCTTTTGGCTTAAAATCTTCACAGTCTCGTACAAAATTCAATTTTTTGCTTGAAATTTGATTTTTTGGTTGTAAAAAAACTATTTTGTTGGAAATTAACTTTTTTTTGAAAAATCAGAATTTTGACTTCAAAATTCAGCTGTTTTGTAGAAATATCATCTTTTTGGTTTGAAATTTTAAAAGTTGCGTAGAAAATTTAATTATTTGCTTGAAAACTATTTTATTGAATTATTTTTTAATTCTAATATATCGTTTAAACCGTATGTATTTTGTTGAAAATTAATCTCTTTTAGTATAAATGAAACCCTTCAGGGTTAAAAATGCAGCTGCTTGATTGAATTCAACTGATTTTTATTTAAAATTGAAATATTTTTTGGTTGCATATCAATTATAACATTTTTTGCTGAGAAGATATCTTTTTTGATTGAAAATTCAATTAATTGTTTCAAAGTGGAAAGACTGTACTGAAAAATTCAGTTGTTTGTTGTTAATGTTTCATCGTTTAAGCTGAAAACTCATCTTTTATGTCGAAAATTGAAAAATGTTGTTTCAAATGCATTTTTTTTTATTTTAAATCAACTGTTTTTTATATAAAATTTAATTTTTTTACTGAAAATTCCACTATTTGTTCGAAAGTGGAAAAATTGTAAAAAAATCATCTTCGTGATTCAAGCTTAATTTTTTTTTATTTTAATAATTTAATTAATTACTGTGTTCCATTTAGCAACTTTTGAAACATTATAATATAATATTATTAAATATATTCATTATCGCCATCGAATGACTAAATAATTAAGTCCATGGATTTGAATAATAATAATTTAAAAAAAATGTATTTTATCTTCATACTTAAAATTCCGTGCATATTTCGCATATTAATACTTTGAATAAGAGATATTTTCTTGAGATTAGTGAAAATAATAAAAAGATGATTTAAACCATCATAAATCCAGTACTTTAAAAGTTTCTTTTACAAATAAAAAAATAAAAAGATTGTTATTTAATTTTCTACCAAATTTAAAAAAGTATTTTCTAATTTGAGAAAAAAACCCTTATATTCCCAGGGGTTTTCAGATTTTCCAGGTAAGTAGACACCCTGACTATCTATATTCAAAGTTTGAAACAAATTGCTGATATCAAATTTAGTTCTCAATCTTTTATCTACAAAAACAAAAATCTTTAAACTCTAGTATTACAAGAGAAATATTAGGTTCA
The DNA here is from genome assembly GCA_010014905.2 of Druon quercuslanigerum. Lineage (NCBI taxonomy): Eukaryota > Metazoa > Arthropoda > Insecta > Hymenoptera > Cynipidae > Druon > Druon quercuslanigerum. Next base: position 14,066 of record JAAAKG020140839.1, read on the forward strand.
AATCTCGCAAAAAAATTTTTTGAATTGTTCGCTTTACCTTTGACTAAAGTTTTTTTTTCGTAATTTGTTAGGTTTCTTTTTCTTTGAATTTAATTACAGATCAGTAATAAAAGTTATAGTTTTTATAAAACTGTGTCATTTTAGTTATAGATTATAAAAATTATTTACAGTCCTGAAGCAAGTGTTTATTAAGAAGATTCTTCACCTTCAAGACGTAATCTTACTCGTTTTTGCATTATTCTTGTCAAGTTTTAAAGAATTTTGATTCCCTTAATTTGGCTTAATTGAATCGTAAAGTTCCAGAATCCACACCAACATAATTACTCATAAGACAGAAGAAACAAGACAGATGCTTGTTTCTTAAAATTATTATTACAGTGCAGGCACAAAACTGAGATAAGATTCATTTTTTATTTAGAGTGCCACGTGAACTTTTTTTACCATTTAATTCTGCATTAAATTATTCTTTCGCCAGGAATAATTCGTAAAATCATGATACGTGGTACTCTATGAAACTCGAAAAACAAACAGCCAAGCAAGCAGTCGAGCCAAAAAAATAAGAAACAATTTTCACAAATCCCTATTCGACTATATCGAGAAATTTCAAAATTTTATGATCAATAATTCTTGAGAAAACAAATTTTAATATTTCGCAATTTAGAACTTCCTTCATACAGGACGTTTTTAAAAATTGTTTTTGATTTATTGTCCCATTGTGGATTACGATAGTTGCTTTTGCAAATCACAAGCGTGCGACCAGCCTTGAGCAAACATAATATCGACTAATTTGCGTTTCTAATACATTTTTATATATTTGAAATACTGAAATTGTTTATCAATTCCGCTTTCAAAAAAGACTTAACTAGCTTCGGAATTTTACTTATATTACAAGATCAAAAGTGCTTTTTGAATTGAATAAATAAAAGGCATTCAAATTCCAAATCATCAAGATAATTTAAAGCTTTAAACTTGCAAAATAAAAACCAAGAGTTCGAATTTGCAAACATAGCAAAATGCATAATATAACTAAAATTCCGATGAAATGAAATCCCCGAATTTTTTCCCTCATCTTCTGACTTGAGTCAGACATCAAAAAAGGTATAAATCTTCCTAAGCTCTTAAACATTTAGGTACAATCGACATGCAGTCAAGCTCTAAGCTCAAATTTGCAATTCACTCAAAATAAAAATGCTGTTTTTGCAATTCTAAAGTGCATCACAATAGAAGAAGTTGCACACCATGCTCGAAAAATAAACGCTCATTTGCTTGATAAAAGTATAGCTTAAGCAGGACAGCACCTGGCGAGGAAAAACTGAAAAATTCGTAACGAGGATAACATAACGGAAACGAACTCTCGATTACAAAGAAGATGTTGCATTTTCAATGCTTATGCAAATCGCATGAAAAAGGTGAAGAAGAGAAAACAAGTACCTAGAAAGCTTTTTGTTAATAGTGAGAATCTTCTGAGTCCAGTGTAGAAAACAAGATCCGGCTACACTCACCGATCGTCAGAAGCGAATTAAAGAGAGACAAAAATGCACAGAGAGAATAAATTAACATGGAAAAGGGTTTGCGCGTAAACTTAGGGCGAAATCCTAAAATGTGTCTAATTTGGGAGAGGGACACAAAGATGCGTTAAGTGTTTCATTTTTTGTCCAGAAGATTCGGTAAAGTATAAACCACAAGCATAGGGGAAACACTTTGAATGCAGGCCTCGGGCTCACTTCCGAGATCAAAAATAAATTTTTTTTTTTAATTTTCTTAATTATTGATGTGGTTATTTTAACCGAGAAAAGGTTTTAAATCGAAAAATGTTGAATTGAATAAAAAAACGACGATTTTTAACAAAATAGTTCAATCCTCAACCAAAACAGATTGAGATGAAATTTCTATTTTAAAAAATGAATTTTCAACCAAAAAAGACAAATTTTCGACAAATTACATAAAATTTCCACAAAATTTTATAATTTTTAATATTGAAAAGATCGAATTTTATCAAATAATGGAATAGTTAAATGTTTATCGAAAAAAATCAATTAAGAATAAGAATTTTCAACAAGATATTAAAATTTTTAGATTAAAAAATTAAAGTTGAACATAAAAAGATAAATTTTCAACGAAAAATGTGATATTTGCTAATTCAATTTAAAAATATTTTATTTTTGTAATAAAAAATAGTTGAATTTAAGAAATAAAGTCGAATATTCAACAAAACACATAATTTTACGACAAGGTAGTTACATCTTCATTAAAAAAGATTAATTTTCTACTAAAAAGTTCGACTTTCTAACTAAATACACGAATTTTCTATTGAAATTGATTAATTGTTAAATTTACGGGCCGAAAATACAAATTGTCTGCAACTATTGAATGTTTAACAAAAAGTTTATTTTCAACCGAAAAAAATTAATTTTTAACCATGGGGTTGTATTTATAACTAGAAAAGATCTAATTTCTACAAAAAAAAAAATAATTCTCAACGAAACACAATTTTCTAGTCAACAAAGAAAAAAAATGGTTGGAGTTACAAATGGTTTTGGCCGAAATAAAAAAAGATGGCCCAATTCTTCTCTTTTTATCGGTTTTCCACCTAAATGCGAATTTAATTAATATACCCCAAAAATTGGTAAACAATTTTATTATTTTATTCAAAATTGAATTATTTTGTTGCAAATTCAACAATTTGAACACCTTTTTCTATCTTAAATAGAATTTTTGTTGTTTAAAATTAATCTTTTTGGATTGAAAATTCATTCTTTCTGTAGAAAGTTCACGTATTTGGTAAAAAATGCATTGATATGGTTAAAAATTAATATTCTTCAGTTGAAAATGAAATTTTTTCGCAGTGAAATCGTTTTTTCGGCTCCAACATTAAACGACTTGGTAGAAAATTTAAACTATTTTAGTTAAAAATGAAATTCTTTGGTGGAAAATTAATCTGTGTTAATTGAGGATTCAAGTATTATATTGGAAATTTGTTATTGTTAGTTAAGTCTGACTCTTTATTTTTAACTAACATCTTTTTTTTTGTTCAATTATCTATATTATCTATTATTACATTTTTCGTTTCAAATTCATGATTTTAGGATAAAAATTCAACCTCTTGGTTAAATGTTAAATTTCTTTCATAAAAGTTAATTTTTTGTTGAAGATTCATAATTTTATTTTAGAATTCGTTTTTTTTTGTTTTGTTAAATATTATTTTTTATTTAAAAATGAACTATTTTGTTGAAAAATCTTATTATCGAGCTGAAAATTGAACTTTTTTGTAGAAAATCTGTCTTTTTGTTTTTGAAATTCAACAATTTGGTAGAAAGATCAACTCGTTTAGTTTAAAAAATCAACTATTGTGTTAAAAATGATTAGAAATGAAATAAACATAAACTAAAAATTAATTACATGAAATTTAGACACACATCATGTCCATTACTCAACTATTTAGTTGAAAAATCATGTATTTGTGTTGAAAAATTGTTTTTTTGGTGTGTAGATATTAATATTTTAGATAAAAAATTTAACTCTTTGGTAAAAATTGTATGCGTTTTATTAAAAATGTATCCACTTTGGTGAAAATTATTCTTATGTGTTGAAAATTCATCTTTATGTTTAAAAATGTGACTGTTGATAAAAAATTAATCTCTTTTTGTTCTGGATTCAAATATTACATATTTTGTACAATTTATCTTTTCTCGTTGAAAATTCAAGTACTTGGATAATAGTTAAATTAATTTACGTCCTCCCAAAAAAATAGCGTTTAATAGTGTCAGCAGTGTGGTGAGTCCAAGGCCTGTAATTGTTACAACTTCGTTTACTTTTTTCAAAAAGAAAATTACCTTCTAGGATTAATTAAGGCTTATGGTCTACATAAAAGTTTACTTTTTTTCGATTCTTCCGCGCCCTGACTTAAATAAATTCTATGATGTCAAAGCGGTTAAGATAGGGACAAGGGTAACACAAATTCTAAAAAAAAACACGTATCCGATCTTTTTTCTTGACTCTGAGGGAGCTAAAGCACTTTGGGTTTAGTCAGAATCGGCTTCAGGCTTTGTTAATTAATAAATTCAGATACTGACCATCGTCTGAAATATCCCCCGGAAGTCCTCGATGTTGTTGGGAAGGCGATGACGAGGGATAGCCATGAATCTCGTGCAGCGAGTCTAAACTTCCATAGCGAGTTGGTGCCAAAAGATTAGAATCCGGTGACTGCTAGAACAATAAGAAAAAATATTTTCTTAAAATCTTCTCAAATTATTTTTGACAATTTTGGAATCTTTTAAATATTCTCTTTTAATTCTGAATATATATTTTATAAATTATTTTAAAATTAAAAATAGTTTAAAAAGTTTCAATCGAGCGTTTACATTTGTTTGTTTACTAAAACTTACCAATTGAATTAGTTTAAATGTTAACGTTCACATCTGAAAATTCCTAAATTCTTGTTCACTTTTTAATCATTAATATATAGTTCAATGTTAAAATTCGTAAAAATTTATATTTACATTTGATCATCTGAGAAAGTTTTTTTTATCCACAATTGTCGATTTCAAACTTTACTACTTTTTAATTTTTTAAGTCTTTAAAATTAAATGTTTAAATCCTTTAAATGAAAAATATACACTTAAAAATTAAAATCATAATTATAAAATTTTATGAGGAAAAGATTTTCGAATTACGCGTTATAAAATGAATTTCATCATAATTAAAAAAGATAAAAATTGAACTGATTATTTAAAAAACTGTTTAACTAAAACTTGGACAGATTTTTTTTTGAGATTTGTAAAATTCTTGGTAAAAAAAAAATTCACTGTCATTTCCCGGGTTCTCCCGGTCTCATAAAATTCCCGGCAATTTACCGCTTTACCGGTCCAGCAGTCAGACCACCCCCCCACTTCCCCCAAAAAATTAAGTAATTAATGGACGGTCCCTTATTAAATTTGTAATATTTTGGAAATTCTGAACGTTAAAATTAAGGACTTTCTTATTGATTGTTTTATAAAAATAAAAAGTTAAAATACTGATTATTTTTCATAAAACATAATATCTGAAAAATATATTTTCTTAACGGTTAAAATTACTTTGGGACTGTATAATTGAAATATGAAATAATTCATTCATTAATCATTAAATTTAAGATTATTCATTTGGGAACGTCTTGAACTAAAAATGTTTTACATTCAGAAGATTTCTAAACAGGTCAAGTTACATTCAAAAGAATTCAAATGAATTGAAGACATGTTTTTAAAAAAATCCATTCATTTCCATAAAACTGGAATGAATTTAGGTGAATTTAAGAAAAAGGAGAAGATCAATAAAATTCACAAAAATTCAAGGTGAATTTAAAAAAATCAAATGAATTTAAAACAGCTACAAAAAATAAAAAAAAACTTCATTGAATTCAGTACGTTTGGAATAAGTTTGAAAGAAGTTTAGAAAAAATCAGGGGAATTCAAACAATGTCATGAAATTCCTAAGTATTTAAGGTGAGGTTCGTTCAAAAAAATTTACTGAATTAAGTTTAATTTCGTGAATTTAAAAGGATTCAAGTAATTAAAAAATTCAAGAGATTTAAAAGAATTTAAAAGAATTCAGGGCAAAATAAAAAAAAAATTCAAATGTCTTCAAATCTTCGAAACCCTACGAAATCCCTATTGTCTCGTGAAAAATTCTTTGAAGTCCATTAGAATATTAAAATCCCTTCAAATTATTAAAACTTTTAAAAATCCGTTGTAATTTTTTAAATCTCTTGATTTCTTTAAACTACTGAAGTAAATAAAAAAATCTGGGAATCTCGAAATTTCAAAAAATATTCCGAATCTTTTGATATCTTATGAGAGCCCTTGTAACTTTTTAAACCCCTTGAAATCGCTTGAGAATCTTTTACAATACCCTAAAGAATTTAGATACTTTTAAATCCCATTAAATAAGTGAAATCAATAAAAAAAATGTTTGTAATCCTTTAAAATAGACCTAAATTATTTAAAATCCTTTAAAGTCCTTTGACATTTTTCAAAGTTCTTGAAAATTCAAAGGAGTTTGAAAAAAAGTTAAAATATTTAAAATCTTGTGATCATTTTATCAATTGATCCTCAGGATTAATTAAATTATAACTTATGAAAATTTAAAAGAAATTAATTGAAATAAGTAGGATTGAGTAAATTTAGAGAAACTCAAGTGATTAAATTCTTTAAAATCTGCTAAAATATAATAAAATTCCGTGAAATTCTATGATAACATTTTTCGAAGACCTGGAAAATGTATTAAAATACATTGAGAGTTTTAAAATTCCTTAAAACATTGAAATTCTCGGATATCTTATAAAATAACGTGAAATATTTTTAAGTATTTTAAAAACTCATCCGTACTGTAAAATCGTTTCATATCTTCAAAAATCCTAGAAAGTTCTTTATCCTCAAATATTTCAAAACCTTTAAAATCACTTATAATTGATGAAATTAATAAAAACATTCCTTGGAATATTTTAAAACTTCCTAAAATAGTTCAAATTAAATGCTCCTGAAAATTTACCTTAGAAGTTTTAAAAATACCCTAAAATCTTAAACATTCCATTAAATTATTGAAATCAATTAAAAATTGCTCGGAATCTCTATAAATACCTTGAAATATTTCAAAGAAATTTTAGATAACTCAAAAATCGGTATTGACCTGAAATGAATATTGACTAACCCACTAATTAATTTATTGAATGAAAATTGACTAATGTGATATTTTCATTTAAAAAAGTGACAGTTACTTCTTACAGAAATTATCTGATTTATTTTTGTTTTCAAATTGCCTGACTCAAATAGAGTACTTAACTGAATATATGGTACAATAGGAGATATAGGGACCGACCAGTAAGGCCTATCAACTATTAAGACATACAACTTTAAAAAATGTTTTAAAATCTTGAAAAATTCACGTGTAATTACAAACTGTTAAATTCCAAAAGCTATTAATTTAAAATTACCTAATACTACAGTTTAGGTAAAAAATCATTCAATTCGTAATGTTCTCAACTAAAATGATCAACTTTTTCACGTTTTGAATTCCTTGAAAGATTGAAAACATTGAAAACAACTCAGATTAAAATTAAGACCAAGTAGCGAAATAGTCACCCAAAAAGGGGTAAAAAAGTCGATTTTATGATTAATAAAGTCGCTAAACTCACCTCTTTATCGGTTTTGAACTTCTTGATGACGCCGTTGTTCATTTTCTCGCCCAAGATGTTGCTCAGTTGCGTGCTGGCTTGAGCCTTTTGTCTCGCAGTTGGTTGTTGTTGCACGGCAATTGACAGTGGCATAGCCCTCGTGCTGGATTTTGACCTCAAATGACAATCCGACAAATCCAGAGAAGATCTGTCACTGAGCCTTTCGTTTAAACTGGACAATCTTTCCGAGAGGAAGTTGGGAGCGACGGTCGTATCAACAATGCTGTCTAGAATATCGTCATTCTCCATTTCGGATTTTGCGAGCTGCCACTCTTTTTCAATTCTTTTCCTCTCCTCTTCTCGCCTTTCGGCCTCGCGTCTTTGTCGATGCTGATCCCTCTGCAGCATCGTCATCGTTTCTTGCTCGAACCTTCTGATCCTTTCTTGAGTTGTCGCACTCAATCCTGCATATGTTCTGATCGCAACTTCGTCGTTACTCTGCTTCGTGTCATTGGAAAGATTCGATATTGTAGATATTGTAGACACCGAATCTACACTCGCAGGTCCATCAGTCGAGTTCTTTGAGGGTTCGGAAGGCGGGAGAGAAGTTTGTTGCTCCTGCTGTTGTTGTTGGTCTCGCTGCTGCTCCCCCGACGGATTTTTAGAGTATTTTGGTCGAGGATTTCCCGCATTGTTTGGCGGATTATTGCCATTTCCGTTCGCTACCGAACGATTTGGTTGACCTTTATTTTCGTGCATCAGAACAATTTCACTGACAGAACATTGTCTCTCGTTTAGAGCCATGCTCTGGCGAACTACTGGTAAATTCTCTTCGTGTTTCCCTTTTAACTGAAGGAAGAAATTATTAGATTATAATACAGGTACTTTTTTTAAAATCTTCTGAAGATATCAAGGGGTTGACCACTCGACTTTTGAGTGTATGTACATCAGATCTTAAGATTTCAAACCAGGGTGGCCGAAAAACATTACTTTAAAAATTCTCTGATTTTTTCCTTGATCAATTTTTCATTTTACATGACCATTAAAATTTTCAAATTTATTTCAACCAAAAATGATAACTTTTCTCCCACAAAGGATGAATTTTCAATTCAAAAGGAATAACTTCTTATCCAAATAGATAATTGTTCTACAAAACATTTGCATTTTCAAACCAAAAACATGACTTTAACAATATACTTTGAATTTTTGGCCACATACTTAAATTTTCTACCTGCAAAGATGAATTTCTTAACAAATAGTTGAAATTTAAAACAAAAAATATTAGGCTTCAATCAACAATGAATTATTTTTTAACAAAACAGTTGCATTTAAAACCAAATAGTTGAATTTTCAATTTATGAAGATATATTTTGAACCAAATGGTCGAATTTTTAATTAACAAATGACTACACTTTAAGCACAAATAGTTGCATTTATAAACAAATGGTCGAAGTTTTAATTTAAAAAAATTAAAATTCAATCAAAAACAGTTGCATTTTCACGAAAGTAGTTAAATATTTAATCCAAGAGACGAATTATTTAAAAGACAGATGAACACTCAACAGAGAAAATTGTAAACAAAAATGTAAGCGAATAGTTACATTTTCAACCAGGTTTGATTTTTCAACCTGCGAACATGAAATTCTCAACAAAAAAGGTAATAGTTGCTACTATTACAAAAAAAATATGCATTTTCTAAAAAAAACTGAATTTTAAATGCAAAACGACGAATTGTCAATTAAGAAGATTATTATAGTATTTAAAAGAAGAATTTTCAAAAAATACATTAATCTTTAACAAAACAGTCAAATTTTCAAGCAAAGGTATGAATTTTCTAGTAAAAATGATGAATTTTTCTACCAAAAAGACGAACTTTAATTAAGAAAATTCAAACCAAAATTAGTTTAATTCCAAAAAAGACGAATTTTTAACAGAAAGAGATGAATTTTTAACCAAAATTCAGAAACGGCGGATCTTTTTTTTTCTATAGGGGGCAGGAGCATAGACTTATAATCATTAATGGTATCATTTGGACATATTAATAATATTACACTATCTAAAAATTGAACATAAATAATAAATAATAAATACAGGTATAAAATTTATATTGCCAAATATTTCACAAAGATTTCAATAATTACCCAAACATTTGAAAGGTTCACAAAGTTTTTAAATAGATTTCCAATATTGAACAAAGATTTTAATTATTTCCTAATAATTTCACAAAAATATCCAAAATTTCGAATAGATTTAAAAGACTAAAGTTATTTTTCAAATATTTCCACTAAAATGAGGAGTCTTCAATGACGAAAAAAAATATTTTCGTTTTATAGTAAAAACAGATATGTTTCAGCAATAAAGACGAAATTCTCAAAACATTTTTTAAAGACTAAACAAAAAAGATCAATTTTATACAAAATCGTTCAACTTTCAACCACACTAAAGAAAAAAGATGCTTCTTTAAAGTAAGAAGATATTTTAATTTTACATCAACAACAGTTAGATTCAACCAAAAGACGAATTTTCAGCAAAATATACGAATCCTCAACAAGCTAAAATTAATTTTCAGCCAAACAGTTGCATTTTTCAAAAATAAGAAATTTCTACTAAAGCAGATGAACTTTTAAGCTACAAATAAGAAACTTTAAACAAATAGTCGATTTTTCGAATGCTCATCCAAATAATACAATTTGTAACTGAAAATATAATCGTCAGGAGGAGTGGCCGGAATATTTCATTTTCCAAATTCCCTCATTTTTTCCTGACCAATTATTCATTTTTCCTAAAATTAACATTCTTTTTTTTTATTTATTCACAGAGCGGCCACATACTAATTGACATGACAAAAGTGAAAAAGTGGCCAAAAGTGACTAATACGACAAAACTAATGTAAAAAAACGCAAAATGTTCTTTTGAATCTAAAAAAAATCTAACTAATTCTATGAAATTTATAAGAATAAAAGAATTTCAAATGAAAATAACTTCTTTTTTTCATTTATTATCCTAAGTCAGTTATTTAAAGTGCCTTTTACTGAAATTCCCTGACTTTTGAAATATTTATTTTTCTTCAAATCACGGACTTAACCTGACCGATAAAACGTCCTTTTTCCTGATTTCCGCGTTTTCCATAATCTACGGCCGCCCTGGAGGTATTCAAGAGTGATCAAGCCCTCAGAAGATTTTTTCCAATTTTTTTCAAGAATTTAGAACCTACCTTTTCATCCTCGTGGTCATCGTTGTCGGGTTCGTCGTGTCCTTTCCTTCTCCTCTGAATCTTCCTATTAGCTGCGGATATGATTGAGGATACAATGTCCCTAGCTGTGATCATTTCACGCATGCCTGTTGTGTCAAAATAAAGAAGCGAACAAAATAAATGTGCAACTAATGAGGTTAACGCTCAATATTGCTGCTCTCAGTTCTTTACACAACTTTCAAACTTTATAGAAGAAACTCAAAAAATGTCAAATTCCAGACAGTACTGAATATAAAAAAAACTCTTCCAGGTTTCACAGTCCTTACGGGATAAAATATAGGGAACAGAGGGTATTTTTTGTCACGCTGATAGGGTACTTTTTCGCGCTCAAAGGAATTTTTAAAGTCAAAATAATTCCATTGATTTCCGTAAAATTGAAATGCATTCAAATAAATTTCCGATAAACCATAAGAATTTAATGAAATTCATCAAAGTTCAAGTTGAATTAATAGCTTTGAAAGGAGCTTAGAAAAATTTAAAGGAATTTGAAAGAATTTAAAAGAATTCGATGTGAATTCCAAAAATAATAAAATCTCTTCAAATCTTTAAACTCCTTTCTAATTTCTAACAGAAGAAGTAAATATTAACTACAAAAAACACAAGTTATAAATTCAAAAGAATAGGAACAATTTTAAAAATCAAAACAACTCGATTGACTACAATAAATTTTAAGGAAATTTAAAAAAATGTAAAGGAAGTGAGGAAAATTAAATGAAATTCATACAAAAACAAAATGAATTTAAAAATCATTTAGGTGAATTAAAAACAATTAAAAATATTAATAAAATGAATTGAATTTCATAAATTTAGAACAATTCGAGAGAATGTAAAAGAATTCAGGATATATTAATAAGAATTCAGGGTGAATTCCAAATGAATTGCAAACAATATTTGAAAATCACTTCAAATCTTTGAAACCCTACGAAAACCCTCACTTCTTGTGAATAATTTCTTTGAAATCTATTAAAAAGTTAAAACTCGATAAAATAATAAAGACCCTTGGAAATCCCTTGGAATTGTTTAAATCCCTTGGAAATACCAAATTCTGGGAATCGTTTAATGCTCTTGAAAATGCCACGGAATAGGAAAAAATACCTGAAAATATTTTAAATCCTTTGATGATTTATTCATTTTATCAATTAATCCTCAACAGTTAAAACAGTTTAAAAAATCCATGAAATTAAGTGAATTTAGTAGAGTTCAAATGAATAAAAAAAATTCCAAATAATTAAAAAAAAACAGGATAAATGAATAGGAATTCAGGGCGAGTTTCAAAAACTGATGTAAAAACTGTTAAAATCTTTTAAACCCTACAAAATATCTCATTTCTCTTGAATAAATTCTTTTGAATCCACTAAAATATAATTAAATTCCGTGGAATTCTATGAAATCTGGCGATATTTCTTAAATTCGTGGAAATTTTTTTTAATAAATTGAGAGCATTAAAAATCCTTAAATTTATTGAAATCCTCCGAAACATTATAAAAGCCCGTGGGATGTTTTCAATCATCTTAAAACCTTACAGTTCCTGCAAAATCGTTCAATATCTTCCGAAATTACAGGAAATTATTTACCATAAAATATTTAAAACCCTTTTAAATTCCGTCAAATTATTAAAATAAATTAAAAACTCCTTAAAATGTTTTAAGATTCTCTACAATATTTAAAACCCTTTGAAATTCCACAAAAAAACCTCACTTCTTGTGAACAAATTGTTAGAAATCCACTAAAATATTATAAAATTGCGTGAAATTTTCGAATAATATTTTCTGAAATCCTGGAAAATGTATTAAAATACATTCTGAGTTTTAAAATTCCATAAAATCATTGCAATCCCCTGAGATCTTATAAAATGTGAAATGTTTTTAAATATTTTAGAACCCCATAAGCCCTGTAAAAGCGTTCCAAATCTTCAGAAATTCCAGAAAATTCTTTATCCTAAAATATTTTAAAAGCTTTAAAATTTAATTAAACTATTGAAATCAATTAAAAATTATTCATAATCTTTCAAAATAACCTAAAACAGCCTAAACTATTTTGAACTCTTCAAAATCTTTTAAAATCCCTTGACATTTTTTAATGCTCTTGAAAATACCAAGGAATTCGAAAAAATGTGTTTAAATGTTTAAAATCGTTGGACCATTTTATAAATAGACCCACAGGATCAATTAAATAGAAACTTAAGAAATTTTTAAAATCCATTGAATTGACTTCAGGATTGAGTACATTTGAAAAAAAATCAAGTGATTTAAAAAATTCAAAAGCATTTAAAAGAACTAATGATAAATTAATAAAAATTCTGAGCAAATTTCAAATCTCTTCAAATTTTTAGAGCTCTACGAAATACCTCACTTCTCGTTAAGAGATTTAAAATACCTGAGAAGCTTTAAAAACACCCCATAAATCTTAAAAATCCCTTAAAATCATTGAAATCTACTTAAAATTTGTCGGGATCTTTAAAAATACCGGTAAATATTTTTAAAAAATGCAGGAAAATTCAAGAATAGGTTAACAATAGGGGATATAAGGACCGGGCTGTGAGGCCTGCTCTTTTGAAATTCTTAAAAGTTGCTTCTGCATCATTAAAAAGTTCTATAAAAATACCAAACAGCAATAAGAGTATGAAAATAAATAAAATTAAAATAACGAGGTAATGTGTGGGCGCTAAAAAATGATTTTGCAGTTTGAATTACACTTAAAAAATTACATTCAGGCAAAATAGTTTGTCTGGTCTTCTCCAGTTTTCAACTAAAATCTTGATTTCTAACTACGAACGACAATGGCAAGGAAATCTGAATCTGCACAATTAAAATTAAAATTAGAAAGCTTCGAAACATCAAATAGGGGATGAAGGAGCCACACAATCAAGTCCCACAACAATCGAATATCGAATCTACACTCGTTAAGTCTGATGGCACGAGTAGGAATTATTTTGTCAAATACCTTCGACTTTTTGAATGTTGTTGAGCAAGAGATTATGGTTCGCTGTATCCGTTTCATTTCCATCAGCTGGCAAACTAAGGTTTACTGACAGCCTGCTCAAATCGTCCAAATCCTCTTCTGAGAAGAACCAATCGACCTGTAAATAATTAAAAAGTAATAAATTTGAACATAGAGAAATAACAAAAAATTCATTTGATTTAAAAGATGACCAGGGTGTCTACCAGCGAATGATTTTAAATTCCCAGTAATTTCCCAGCTTTTTCCGGGTCAATTGTTAATTTTTAACGGTCAATTTGAAAGAGTTCTAAAGATTTATAAATAATTTATAATTCCAAATTTGAACAGGATTTTTTAAATTCTCTTACTCCAAATTAGAGTAATTATTACCAACTTAAAGAAATTTCCTTTTCTAAAGTAAACCTGAAATTAAATTTATAATTGTGTATTTACGAAATTTCATATTCAGTAATCAAAATTAGAATTATTTACAGAAGTTTTAGAAACATGGTTATTTATTTTCCATCAAAGTACAGAACCACAATTATTTTAGAAAATTCGATATGCGAAATAAACTCACAGATGAATTCATTTTCAAATTCTTTGGTTCCAGATCAGAATTACATTTATTTAGGAAATTTTATGTTATAATTCAGAAATATAACTATTTTTTTTACCAAATTTGGAAAAGGCGAATTTCAAATTAAGACCAATTCGGACTTGGAACAGGGATTGTTTAAATATTTCCTTCCTCTATATCAGAATTAAAATTTTTGTCTAAGATTCCTATTTCATGTAAAAAATTCCCTGTTCAAGGTAAAATTAGACTTCTTTACGGAAATTCTCTGTCCTGAAGTAATTCTCTCGCAATTGTCAAATTTATATTTCATTACTGAAATTCCCTGTTCTAAATGCAAAACTATAATTCTTTACTAAAATTTTCTTGTCCCAAAGTAAAAATTATAATTCTTTAAACATTTTTTTCTCCTATAAATTCAAAATTATATTCCTTTGCTGAAATTCCATGTAGAAACTTAGAATTATAATTGCTTTCAAAAATTCCTTGTTATAATTCCGGAAAATTGTAATTCTTTACGCGAAAATTTGTAACAATTTTTTTATTTATTTCCTGGCTTGACTTAGAATTATAAATTTTTTAGAAAATTCCCTGTTTAAAAGTAAAAATTATAATTCTTTATCGAAATTCCCTGTCCCAATTGTCAAAATTATATTTCTTCACTGTAATTACTAATTAAAAAATCGAAATTATAATTTTTTACTGAAGTTTTCTTGTCCCAAAGTAATAATTGTAATTCTTTAAACATTTTTTTCCCCCATAAATTCAAAATTATATTCCTTTGGTGAAATTCTATTTTTCGAAAATTTCTTTTTATAAATCAGTGAAACTGCAATTTCTACGTGCATTTTTTAAATAATTCTTTTTATTATTTCCTGTGGCAACTTAGAATTATAAAGGTTTTAACAAATTGCCCGTTTCCAACTCAAAATTAAAATTCTTTACTGAAATCCTCTGTCCTAACTCAAAATTATAATTCTTTTTAAATCAACTGTTCCGGCCCAGAAAATTCCCTATACTAAGTAAGGATTAAGATTTTTTCACAAATTCGCTGTTCAAATTTCCATTTTGCTCAATTTGTTCGCTTTTGTAATTCTTAATGTGCATTTTTAAGTAAATCTTTTATTTATTCCCTGTCCCGAAATTAAAATTGCTTATAATTATAAACGTTTTAATAATTTTTCCGTTTCCAAGTCAACATTATAATTCTATATAAATCCCACAAGTTAGGATTAAGATTTTCTCCCAAATTCATTGTTCCAACTCATAATTATAATTCTTATAGAAAATTCCCGGTCCCAAAGTCTAAATACTAAATCTTTTCGGAAACTGCCTGTCCAAAGGTAAAAATTCTGGTTCTTTGCGTAATTTCCCTGCCCAAATGTCAAAATTATATTTCTTCAATGAAATTCTCTGCCTCAAAGTAAAAATTATAATTCTTTACTGAAATCCCCTGTCCGAACACAGACTTATAATTATGTTTTAAAATTCCTTGTTAAAAATCAGGAAAATTATACTTTTTTACGTAAATATTATTAATCATTATTCTTATTATTCAATGAAATTCTCTGCCTCAAAGTAAAAATTATAATTCTTTACTGAAATCCCCTGTCCGAACACAGACTTATAAT